>JABEEM010001946.1:0-52905 GCA_013363185.1 Fusarium secorum | reverse complement strand
TTTGTTAGCCACACTGATCAAGATAAACGGGAATAAACTCACCGGCACTTCTCAAGTCCGCCCGACCAGAATCTTACGATGCGTGACCCGTCCGCCTCAATGGCGATAGACTCAACACAATTTACAATACCACCGAGACTTTGTTTTATCTCTCGCCAATAGCAATACTTGTATTGCGCCGGTGTCGGATACTACGGCATGTCGTAAAAGATTGGGCGACCCCACTAAATGGCCAATGCATGTGTCAAAACAAGCTATTTTTCGCGTAACGGAAATGCTGAACCTTTTTTTATGTTGAATACCGCCGGCAGATTTCCCTACGAGGCTTTTTTTCTGTCTCTCCGACACCGTACGAGGCGGAAATAAGCTTGTTACTTGGCGTCCGATTTAGCCGTGTGCTAGACCGAATCTTTCACCTTGAGCCAGCACTCGAGAGCCTCATTTCAACAACAACCACTCTCTAGCAGAACTTATTTACTGAGCACTTTAGACGATTGATGCAAGACACCGTTAAATCAACCATGTCATTCTTATCTCTGTTCCACCTCCTACTGGAGATCTCTTGTTCATCTCGTTTGACCAACCAATTCTCATTGAGCAAAGATCGCTGACACATAACGTAACACCAACTCCATTTTATTTTCTTTGAATCCACGGCCCCGTTTCTTTTCGCTCGGCCAAGGGACATTCCAATGACCTGATGGTTTTGAAGATTTGCTAACTTTTACGTGAGAGACTCACGTTCCCCCATGGGGCTCCGCGAGTCTTTTTTTCTTCCGTGCAAGATAACGAGGCGAGCGTTTTTTACAAGGTCTCCACGGAAGATAAACATCTGGAGACTTTGGGCTTGGCGGATGTATATAAGATTTGGCATCGCCCGATGTTGAGTTGAGGTTGGTCTTCATCTCGTCAAACTGTCGCTGATCATAACCAGCCATTATATACATTCTTACCTCGCATTGAGGTTTTACTACTGACTATTATTGTTTTGTTTTATTGAATATGGGCGCTGAAGATAAGACGGCAAAGACTGAGCCTGAGATGGCTCAGCCCGAGCATCACCGCGCAACATCCATTCGCGGCATCGACGGCGATGAGATCAACACTATCAACGACGGAGGCGACATCATGGACTCCAAGGAGCAATCCGACGAGCCTGTGCAAAACATCTTCAACCAAGGCGGCAAGAACTACAGAACACTCGGAAAATGGGATACAGTCTTCGTCCTCGTCACCAACCAAGTCGGACTTGGTGTATTGTCTCTTCCTGGTTGCCTCAAGGTTTTAGGGTTGGTTCCCGGTG
Organism: Fusarium secorum; assembly: GCA_013363185.1. Lineage (NCBI taxonomy): Eukaryota > Fungi > Ascomycota > Sordariomycetes > Hypocreales > Nectriaceae > Fusarium > Fusarium secorum. The sequence continues at coordinate 51,602 of JABEEM010001946.1, read as the reverse complement.
TTATCGCCATCATCGGCCTCGGTTCCCTCTCTGCCTACACTGCCTATGAACTCCTCCAATTTTACAGAAAGTATCCCCACGTCGTTAACGTCGTCGATATGTGCGGTATCATCGGTGGTCGACCGCTTGAGATCATTGCGGGTATTGGTTTGATGATCAAGGTTATGATGACCTGTGCATCTGCCAGTGTAACATTATCAGTTGCTTTCAACACCCTGAGCAACCATGCCTTCTGTACCGTCAGCTTCGTCATCATCGCCGTCATCGCTTGCTGGGTCCTTTGTCTTCCCCGAACCGTCAAATTCGTCTCACAATCTGGTATCCCCTCCACAATCAGTATTCTAGCCGCCGCTCTTACCGTCATGATCAGCTTGGGCGTCGACACTCCCTCTCAGGCTCCTCCCGGGTGGGATCGCGAGATCCAGGTTATCGGCAACCCAACCTTCCGACAAGGTCTCAACGCTTGTCTCAAGATCTGCTACGCTTATGCCGGAAACATCAGCTTCGTCTCATACATGGCCGAGATGAAGAACCCTAGCCGTGATTTCCCTATGGCTTTGGCTTGCCTTGAGGTCTTCTCCATTACCCTTTACACAATCGTCGCCGTCGCTATTTACTGCCTTGCCGGCGACTACACTACCTCTCCAGCTCTTGGATCCGCGCCCCGAATCGCTGCCAAGGTCGCCTACGGCCTCGTGCTTCCTTGTGTGTTCGCGACAGCTATGGCTTTCGGTCATACCGGCATCAAGTACATGTATGTTGTCGCCATGCGATCAATCAAGGCTACCCACCAAGTCACAGACCGAAGCTTCAAGTCTTGGGGCATCTGGGTTGCCTGTGTGACCCTTTACTGGATCATTGTCTTTGTCATTTCCAACGCCATCCCCATTTTTGACTCCATCCTCTCCATCTCCTCCGCCACCACGATTGCCTGGTTCACCTTTGGTCTCAGTGCCATCTTCTGGTTCCACATCAATAAGGGCCAGTATACCAAGAACTGGAAGAAAATTGCCCTCTGCATCATCAATGGCATGCTTATCGTCCAGTCATTGTTCATGAACGGTGGAGGCTTGTGGTCTTCCATTACCGAATTGTTGAACATCTTTGAGAACGATAAGAGCTCCATTCGCGGCGTCTTCTCGTGCGGTGACAACTCCATTTAGATACGAAGTCAAGAACTTTATAGATATAGACATTATGCAGCAAGTATATAGCGATGAATGATATATGATGATATTCTTTTTACTACTTCCTCCCATCAGATGTCGATTGATCAATTGATAATATTGAAGGCGGGTCTTACAGACACTTGTCCTTCACTCGGTGAATAGCCCGCGCATTCTCTATACCAGGGATCGATACAAGTTGTTGTCATTCAGCAGTGTCAACGGAGTTGCCGGGGGCAGCGACAGAAATTGATAGGCTTGCCACAATGATTGACTACCACGGTATATACAACCGAACAACGTGATGAAATTTGACTGACAAAGTGGAGCTGGGATGGTCTCGCGATGCTTCGGGCCGACCAATGAAGGACGAGAGTGGCGAGGCGGCATCTCGAGATCTGAAGTGACGAGACCAGGCTCCGACGTCGCAGATCTGAGTCACTGTCGTAGGGCTGAAGCCTGCCATTACATTGAAGCTTGCTGAGAGTCTCCAGGCCCTGAAAGCTCTCGATTTCTCTCCTTTAGCGCTCTGTCTGATTGATCAGTTTCACAAGTGGAAACGGGTGCTTGAAAGGCATCGCAAATGCAAGGCATGATGCCCAATTCCAATGAGACTTGATTGTTCCGGTGAATCTCAAAAGAATCAATCCGTATTGAAAATGACCCGAATCGCTCTTTGGTAAAGTCATTTTGACCCGGCTATACTATTCCCTCAAGGTGGGGTCTAATACGCGAAACGAGCGATACGGGATACGAAGGCTGACTTCATCATCGTGTCTATTTAAGAACAGGATCTGGTCTCCGATCTTATATTATCAATCCGTCAATATGAAGAGTCAAAAACCTTCAATTTTATTTGTTTGCCCTTTCATTTCTCTTACTTTCACCACAGCCAAACTACCCAACTGTTCATCATGATCACAATCGCTCCCTTTCAAACACGTATATCCACCTTCCGCTCACTTCAAAGACTTTCGACCATCCCAACCAACAGCATTTCATCAAATTCACCACTTAATCAAAGATGGATGACACCAGAGTGCAGTAAGAGCAAGGCTCAGCAAAATGCGACTGCAGGGCCCAATCCCTCCTACCCAGCTTTCAATCTCAACTCTCTGGGCCTTAGCAAACGAACCAGGATACTCTTGATGGTAGTTCTAAGCATATTTGGTACTATCGAGACTTGGGTTTGGTGCAAAGCCATCTGGCAATGGGGAAAGGGTCGTCAAGAAGCAGAACAGTGACCTTCTGCTGGTCATGCATCACAGGTATCAACCACTGGTTTCTTCTTCCTTGACACAGCCACAGGCATATATTCATACCTTAATGGGATCGCATTCTATCACTAGTAGCAGCGTCGGAGAACAAGCAGCCCGTTGCCTGTAGAAAATTCTTACAGACGCACAATCATTGTCACAAATACTACGAAAGTGCTGAGGCGCATTCCTTTGGCTCAGTGATATACTTTCGGGATCGACCGTCAAGATTGCCATGATACCGATTATTCGGACATAAGCTGGCTGTACATCGGATCTATCGGCATTTTTATTCGACAATCTAGCGTGGCTCTACTCCGTACCTATCATGATCAAGCAACTTTGGCGCGAGGCATGCGGGGTGAAAGCATGTTTTTTACAGTGTTCAATATGTAGCTTGGAAGAGTCAACGACTTACTCTGGCTGCCGTGCACTTTTGAGATTGGCTACGTGGATGAAGCCGAGATCTCTAGGGCGTTACATTGGCGTATCTCGGCTGGCTTAATCAAATGATCCTTTGCCTGGAGCAGGGTTCTGGGGAAGTGATCAGGTAGCCGAGCTAAAGTTGCAACGGTGGGCACGACTGGGTAGAGTCTTAGAGATGTTGAAGCAACGTACGCGAAAGCTCAAACGGAATGAATATGCCGATAGTAAAAGTCTGTGTATGCTTCTCATACTCCCATGGCGAAATTGAGAGATAAGCAGCGGATCAACTGACGTATGACTGGCTACTGAAATCATAAAGTTTTCTTTACCGCTAGGGCATTTATAAAAACAGAAAATCGTCTTCTATAGGGTACTTCAATGTCTCTTATTTTCACAGTTGGCCATCACGAAACATCTGATAATGGTACTTTCCGGGTGCGGGCCACGCGTAATTTTAGACGCGCGTATTTACGAGTGTTTCTATACGACAATAATGGGCTAAGCCTGCTCCTTGACGATAAAACAGCACCGTATCTAAGATTAACCGCCAAAAAACGAGACATTAATTAGACGAACGTTAATCTCAGGTTGATGTCTGGTATTCAGGTATTGCATTGACCACCGGATCTGATTTGCTGCATGGCTCTTCTGGGTAAGATTGATAAGTCCCGCGACCTTCTTAAACAGTGTCTCAAGAGACGTAAGCTTGTGAATGACTCGCCCGATGATTTTCTTCTTCATGGAAAAGACGGAAGCTTATAAACTGGAAATGAGGGTCGAGTCTAGACTTACTTGATCCATGCCACTTATTTCCCCGGCATCTAAGCGAATCCATAGCGCAGGGATTGCGTAATCCGTGCTCTCGCTTCCTCGTGTTTATTGCTTCGCCTCCTTTGACCTGAATTTCCTGAAGCAATTTTTCGGCCCCGTTTCTGCCTCCTTGCTAGCCGTTTAACCCCTTTTGACAGATGATTCGTCATTTAATTCAGGAGAGTGTCTCAATCGATACGAAGAGCTCTTCTCGCCCAAATTATTGCGTGTATGTTTTATAAAACTCATGAGCATTTTTGGACTTGATAGCAGACTTGGCTGTTTGATCTTGCTCCGTCGATGAGAGAGATAAGCCGTGGAGTTGAGTCTCTCCCTCTGCGCTAGCATTGAAGTTTATTCCCCGCTGGTCGATCATTGGGCGACATGAGAGCGTCATTGGCTAGAACGGTCGCTGTAACTTCGGCCTTAGCAGCTGTTGTTCATGGCATTGATGTATCATGGGACGACGACAGTAAGTCAACCGGTCTTTACTTTTTCGCTGCTGGGTAACTTGACATGTCCAGAATCTATCAAGCAAGCTGCTAGTACTGTTGCGTATGGCTTAGTGAAATACTACACTGGCAACAATACCGGTGATACACCAGGCAACCTGCCAGATCCCTATTATTGTAAGTGACGTCGAAGAGGAATACACGATGACTTCAGCATCTGATTCAAAGCAGGGTGGACAGCAGGGGGTATGTTCGGTACATTAATCGACTACTGGTGGCTTACTGGCGATGAGAGCTACAACAAGATTACTACACAGGCTATGCTGCATCAGGTCGGGACGAATGACGACTATATGCCCGATAACCAGACTATGACAGAAGGCAACGATGACCAGGGATTTTGGGCAGTAGCTGCTATGTCGGCAGCTGAGCATAAATATCCTGATCCGCCAGCTGATCAGCCGCAATGGCTAGCTCTAGTTCAGGCTGTTTTCAACGAATATGTTAGCCGTTGGGATACACAACACTGCGGCGGTGGAATGAGATGGCAAATTTTCACCTGGAACGCGGGATACGATTATAAAAACTCCATCTCGAACGGTTGCTTCTTCAACATAGCTGCGCGCCTCGCTCGCTATACTGGCAATACCACTTACGGGGACTGGGCTGAGAAGGTTTGGGACTGGGAAACCAAGATCGGACTCATCAACAGTGATTACCAGGTCCGAGATGGTGTTCATTTCGAAGGGAAATGCCCCAGCTCTATGGATACTAACCAATGGTCCTACAATAGCGGTGTTTACCTTTATGGAGCCGCTGCCATGTACAACATGACCGGAAAAGCTTCGTGGAAAACCCGAGTAGACGGTCTGCTGGAGGACATCAAGACGGTGTTTGTGAAGAATGGTGTTATCTATGAGCAATTCTGCGAGGAGCACAAGCTTTGTAACCTCGACCAACAGACCTTTAAAGGCTATCTCGCCCGTTGGATGGCAGCTACCGCACTGGTAGCTCCCCATACCTCGGAATACATCACACAGACGCTGCTATCGACGGCAAAAAAGGCCGCCGCTTCATGTTCAGGATCACCCTCCTCAGGCTTCGCAGGCAAGCCTGGCACGGCTTGCGGATTCACATGGTTGACCAACGGGTTTGATGGGATCGTTGGGGTTGGACCGCAGATGAGTTCTCTGCAATCTATCATGTACACTCTCGGCCCGAAGGCAAGACCGCCAGTGACAACGAAGACTGGAGGAACGTCAAAAGGCAATCCTAGTGGTGGCCAGACGGATATGGATGTCGACGTGTCGAAACCGAAATATGCAAAGATCACAATGATGGACAAGTTAGGGGCGGGCGCCATAACATGTATGATTTTAGCTTGCGTTATTGGGGGTTCTGTTTTTGCTACTGTCTAAGTATTTCTTGTCAAATCAAGTTTATCTGCTTCTATTATTAAGAGTGAATAGCCTATAGCTTCTTATCATGGCTCGCGTAGAATTGAGAAGGTAGTCATTCCGTCACACCATGGTAAGGCATTGCCCCCATCCTTCTTCGCCCCCGTCTTATCTTTCTAATATACTTATGTAGTCTCTGTTTAGCTATCAACTGCCAGAAGAACTCTGCTACGGCCCTTGTCTGTAAAGCACCCTTAAGAAGGTCGGCATACAAGTTCGGGCCGTCTCGATTCAATCGTTAGGTAATCATCCACTCCTGTGTTTCGACGACAGTTCGAGAGTCTCAAATGCCAGTGATCGGCCATGCCACCACTTGACCTTGGCGGATGGAAAGTCAGCACTAGGACCTTTCAATACCTGACCAGGGTGCACCACGTTCAGCAATACCAAAGCGACGAGCATCGGCAATGCATCCAGGTAGAGCTGGAACTCCTCGTGCCGAAGGACCACATTGTTGCTATTTGCACCTCCACCGAATTCAACGAGGCGAAAGATAACTCGGACCTAGTCATCCAAATCAGGTATGGCACGCAAACCTGTCATATGGGATACTTACCACGATGAGGACAAGGACGATGTAGACAACCCAACAGAGAGGCTTCAACCAACGGCTCCAAGTCTCTTGCCTGCCTATACGAGCATTAAGAGAAAGCTCGCGATAGAAAAGGCCGTGAATAACCAGAAAGACCACGACGCAGCCAAGCTGGATGCCAATGCCAACCATATAGATATGCTGCCCTAACTTGGATGTATCTGCGTTGTCCGAGGCGAGCATACCTCCACCAGCAGCCTGTATCATGAAGCACATGACATCGAAGATGACGAAGATTTTAGCGAGCCATTGTGCTGAGATGCCAGCTACGCGGCGCTGCGGGATGACGAAATGGACAAGACGGGCGACGATCATGTATATGAAGGCGTTGATCCCTGAATACCAATGTTAACCGAGTATCGCGCGTGGCAGATAGAGTCCTTACAAATCGGGGCCAGTAGGAATAGCAGAGTCGAGACGGTGACGTAGGCCGCTTGCTGCTGATCCCTGGCGCCTAGGGCGCGAGCGATGAAACAGATACACTCCCAAGATGCTCCCATGACGATGACCCAACAGAATTTCTAGTCAAGTCAGTCTGTTATTCCTCCATGGCTTTAAGCTGGAAAGCACCTGTTTGAGAATGATTGCCTGGGCCAGGTGAGCCACAGTGGACAAGCCAAAGGCAACCGCAAAGGCTGTATTATCCTCCCAGTTGGGGTAGAATCCATAATTGGCGTTGCAAGAGTCTGGAGGGACATAGCCGTACTTGTCGGGCACTGCAGTTGTGCATGAGGGCGTTGCTGATGAAGTAGTTGAAGTCGCATGGGCCAGTGAAGTAAGAATCGGTATGACGGTAGACATTGTAGGTATAGAATAGGTGTTTGCCGGAGGTTTTCGATATCGAGACTTGGCTGATTGCTGTAGAGAGTAGAGAATATAAGGATGGCCCTGCAGCTTTTCGTGTCTTTATACCAACTGGCTCAACGCTGTTACTTGGAAGCCTCTCCAGGAGTCGTAAGCAATGTTGCAAATCAGCCCCTGGCCCAGCATGATGGCACAACAATGCCTCGTTTTGCAGAAGGAAAACGAAAATTAGTTACGCGTTCACATTAACATGACACGACAGTGAATTCCGATAGGTTATGGACTATAGTCAAATGTCTAGGCTGTTGACTGTTGCGCACCGACCATCTGAATTGAGGCTCCGTGATTGGCTCGTTCGTCGCTTTCGTCGTTTTCTCAAAATAAGATGGGCGTCGGATTAGACCGAGCGCTACTACTCCCATTTTAGCCTGCATCAAAACAGCTTTCAGGAGGCTGAGTTATTATTCCCAAATCCACCTCACCCTTCAATTCCATACCCCTTTGGAACATATCAAGCGAGTCTAAACAGCAAGATCTCTTGCCTGACCCAAAGGCCACATGATGTACCTCTGCAAACCGTCAGGCAAACGTCTCCCGATATGCAACATCCAGGACCGGGTGATCTCTTTCGAAAACGAAAACCGTCTGCTTGTAGTGCCGAGGAAGCATTCTTCTAGCGTATGGTTCAGTACCAGGAAGTGCGCAAGAAGGATCTGGGCTCGGTAGTTGGAAGGGTCCGTGAAGCTGGCGTAGTCTTCATCGGACATCTTGTTTGTCAGAGCGTAGCAGAACACCATCTCCAAGAGTGCTGTCAGTGTTAGTAAAGTTTTCAATAGTGAAGAGAGAATAAAAACAAACCGTCTCGTGGTGATGTTTTGCTCAGTAGAGCTAATTTCTCCAGTCTTGAGAGGTACTGCAGCTCAGCTTGTCCTTGAAGTAATGGTTGAAGTATTTTGAGGGATGCGAGGAAGTCTTCAATTGCTATATCATCAGTAGTTCCGCGCTGCTCCTCCATGAACTTCTCCATACCTCTAACCCACGACTCGCGCGTGAATTGGTGGAACATGGATGTTCCATGGTCGGTTACTAGAGTAGTAGAGATGAGCATCCATCCACGCATCATTGCTATGAATTCCATCAGGCCGTCTGGCATGTACGTAGACTGGAAGGTGAGGCCGATGATTGCAGCATAACGGGCGTCTGCATCGGCTGCGGTGTGACAAGGTTGCGACAGGGCATCATTCAAGCCCCTGATAGCTGATATCCTGAGATTTAGAGCTTGTACAGAGTAGTCGGCTTTATTGGACACAGTCAGGTGCTGGGCAGCAAGAGCTAGTATGCTTGAGGCCAGGAACTCGTACTGTGGATTTGAGTCAGACAAGGCATCTGGAAGACAGATTGACGGAGAGACTTACCTTATGTGAGAGCGCAGCCACATTTTGCCACACAGCTGAGGTGCCATACGGATGCGGTGGATATGCTTCGGCGAGGAAATGATGGAAAAACCGAAGATGATCGAGGCATACTTTGACTGTAGGCGCTGAAGGGACAGTCTGAGGATCAAGCAAGACAGCCGCGGGATAAACGCATGGTAAGCGCATGCGGCGACAGCCTTGACACTCAGGCTGGTGCTCAGAACACTTGACACGACGCCGCTTGCAATTGAAGCAGCCGCGTCGAGTCTTCGGAAAGCCTCTACCAGGCACGGGTTTGCGTCGTGGAGCTTTTGGTGGCGAGGAGAGCCCATTGCTAATGAGAGGCGAAGTCATGTTGAATGGATGCAGCGTGCTTCGATGAAAAGTATGCTGCTTTGGGCAGAGGCGGATTGCAACAGAGTAGATACCCAAATTATGGGTGCCTGGAGGCTTTAAAAGCGCTGCTAGCCCGCCACTTTTCCCCTTAAAATCTCTGTCCCGCTCAAAATCCCTGCTCCACATGGGCTTGAATCAGGATCCAGTGCTTAATTAATACTCTTTATAGAACCTATCAGATCTATCAATACTAATACTTTAAAGAATTATTAACTTCCTCAGCATGTTTTTATTTTATTTTGTCATTTTATTTATTTCAAATTTCTTTTTTTGACAGTGACATTCAATTCGAATGCTATAGTCCTTATAAAAATCAAGAGAGGTAAGAGTATATGCGAATGTGATCTAGCTGATCTTGCAAACCTTGCATCTGATGAAGCTGATGTAACGGCCACGAGGAATCGTTGACGGGCCATTCAGCTTTCGGTAACCTTCCGAGTTCCAACCTCATCTCATACTCGTGTGATGACCAGGAGCGGCCAAGTATTTTGGAAGGATTTCTGAAAGGGTACGACAGTTCTGAGACTTCAGACCAGTCTTCATTTCTCCTGTAGTCTTCGATACGAATAATCATTTGAGAAATTAGCTAATAGATCCTCAGCTGGGTCGGTTTCTTGGAATTTTCGAGAGGGCTGGGGAAGTTTTGCCTTTCGTTATGATGAAGAAAATCATCTTCCTGTTTGTCCCAAGGAGCGGAACCAAGTGTATATGTCCATAGACACCTCGATTTCCGTCTTGGATAACATTTTGGGTCGAGGTCAGCGAGGTAGAGGAGAGCCATAGCGTCTTGGAGAAGACCTCCAGTTTTGTCGAGGCTGGTAAGTTCACAGAGCACCTCCCGTACGACGATGTGGCGATGAACGGTATACTGATGTAACATAGTGGGAGATGCTTTGATGAATCTTCTGATGCATACTGGTGACCCAAGATCGATGAGGATCTGTATTCGGATGGTCGCTGGTAGCCGCGAAAAGAAATTTATCTTGAGCTGTAGGCGCAGGAAGCGAGGTGTGCTGATTGACAGAGAAATATTCAAGAGCATGAGATAAAAAAAGTAGGACATTTAGGTTCCTGGTACGGCGAGAAAATTTGTAGGCGAACCCTAATTGCTTGGAACAAAGTTCGCCTGGCGCAATCTTCACTTTCAAGGTAGGGTGTCTTGTGAACTTAATACTTTGCATCTGTTGAAGCTCCTCAGCGCAGCCTTCAGTAATTCTAATATGTAATGGCGCTTCATGGTTTGTCTAAATTGGCACTGCAACGATCAGGGAGGGTCTTGCCAAATCTGAGAAAGGGACAACAACAAGGCATCGGAATTATTCTGTCGTAAGTTCCCAACGCAAGTTGATGTAAAGCATATGAAAATCGCAGCGATACAGGTAAAGGTGACCCCTCAAAGCTGCTATACTCGTGACACTAAAGCAGAAGTCAAAGAAGGCCAAGGCTGTTTCAATTGGACCATGGAAAGGGTTCGGATCAATTGTTGGTCAGACTTCCTATCTAATCTAGGTTTTCCTCAGATTGGAATTTATGTTGTAGTGATTGGTCAGCATTTCGGTTGAATGCCTAACCTTTGTTAAGTTGTGAGCCAGATGTGTTTCGCAGTTGAGACTTGTGGCTGAGAGCTTACTTCCTACCGACTCCTCAATTCAAATGTTTCCCCTCACGGTAAGACCAGTTCATAGATCTTATAAGAACACCGGCCTTGACTGGATACGGCGCCTCTCGTTCTTCTATTTCATTCCTTTCTTTGACTCATTACGTCTTCTCGTCCTGCTACTAAGCACTGCCCTTCAACATGAAAAGCGCCATAGTCTTTGGCGTCTCGCTGTTCGCTTCAGCGTATGCCCAATGGCCATGTGGCAATATAGAGGAGGTACATCCACCTTTCGTCTGGCATAACTGTGTTCAAGGGCCTTGCAAGAAATACTTCGGTGCGGTCGTCCTGGAGTCCTCGCTACGTGAAACAAATTGCTGCGCCGGTCGATTCGACATCAAGGATTTGCACAGAACACACTGTAAAAAGAAGGATAAAGACACCTGCCCCGTGGACTGCTGTATCGAGGGCGCTGACTACCGAGCTCATGGCATATCGACCGAAGGCACGAGCCTGACATTGGACCTCGGCGCCACCGCGCCTCATGTTCCCAAGGATCTGATTCGGGTAATGCCTTTAAAGGAAGACGAGCGTTACCAGAACAAGCCTTTGGTCCGCCGGCACGATGGAGAGTATACTTTCGATATCGATGTTCGAAACGTCCCCCCAGGTTACAAGGCCAGAGTGTCACTCAATTGGATGTGGCCGGATGGCGCTAGATCCGAGAAGAAGGGCGACAAAGCCGGCGCCAGGTACGGAACCGGGTATTGTGATGCTACATGCGACAAGGGGCAAAGGTTTGTCGAGGGAAGAGCTAATATCGAAGGATGGGTTCCTGATAAGCACGATCCCATGTTGGGGACAGGACGTACCGGTGCATGCTGCCACACCATTGTGCTATGGGAGGGAAACATAGAGTCTACGGATTACCACTGGAGTCCCTGTCTTCCACCGTGGTATCACAAGTGCGACAATGAGAAGTGCACAACAAGGTGTTTCGCATTCGGCTGTCGCTGGAACCCTAATGGGAACAAAATGAAACCGTTCTACGGCCCTGGACCAACCAACACTATCGACTCGAAAAAGCCGTTCAGCGTTGTGACTCAATTCTTCATACAACAGACACCAAAAGTGGCATGTATTATGAAAACTAGGGCCACCTACTATATCCAAGATGGGAAGCTTTTCCGCAGCGCACCATCTGACTACAGACCCAACGGTCAGCTGTTCAATACCATGAATAAGAATTTCTGTTACAAGATGGCGTCAGACTTCAAATGGGGCAAGCGGTGGAAAAGAGCCGGTACATGGTGGCAGCGAGGTCGTGGCAGCATGTACAAGATGGTACCTGTTTTTAGCATATACCGAGATGTGAGTGTGCTCTCCAAGCTATGCCGTGGACAAGACTGACCCTTTGAGTAGCGAGAGTATGACAAGATCCATCGTTTGGAAAATGACGGAGAGGAATTTGACGATTTCCCTCGCAACGCATCTGTCACTATCTCTAACCTCAGGATCGGCACGATTAACCAGACTTTTGTTGATATGCTTGATCCGGAATTGCGGCCAACTGACTTGCATCATCGAGTAGGTGTCACGTTTAACGAAAAGGATCAACCCAAGCCCACAGGTTGGGGGGAAGATAAGCATTGAAGCCCGTAACAGTGTTGCAGTTGTGCCTCGAGTTATACTGTTACCTCTGTCGCAATTGCTGTGTGATGAAGGAACATTGACGGCCACGCTTCGTTACGTTATGAGATGATGACAGGCTTTTGTTTCTGATAGTCAATATGAACAATCCCTCTACTCAGTACCTGAATGCAAGTGGCATAACGCTCTGTTGTTCCAAGGTAGTCCATTTGACAGACTGCCGAATATTGTTACCGTGCTATTTATCGTTGTCCACCGATGTCGCCCAAAGAAGCAGGAATAAGCACTCCGCCGAGTTCACTAACAAGGAAGAGTTTTGACTTCTCGAGCATCAGCGAATCACAAACAGATCCGAAATACTGGTATTCCGGAGTGCGGGGGATGCTAGTTCAGAAAGCGGCCCTTTAACCCAAGAAGGCATTAGCTTCATGGGCCAATACCTGGGGTTTGCGGGGATTACATGATATGACGCTTCCGATTTCCTTCCTTGACTGCACAAACCATGACTAGAAGATATTAGCAAGGCAAAGTTTGGCTAAATGTCGGTTGGTCGATACCTATCCGAGTCACAAACTTGTTCATCATGAAGTACAAAAACGCCAGACCTAGCCTGGTGTCTGTAGCGTCCCGTAGGCCAAGGACTCGCCGCACGACATCAATATGGCGCTGTTCTTCACCCGATTTCTGTCTGTAGTGCTCTGGCTGCATTCATGCTTTGTCCTCGCCGTTCCACAGCAGAATGGTTTGACTGATTTGAGCATCCTTCCGAAGGTGTCTCGGGTGAGAACATTCATTCTTACTGATATCCTCAATGAGCCAGATGACTCTATGTCAATGGTCCGGTATCTGCTGTACTCAAACGAATTCGACACCCGAGGTCTTGTCGCCGTTACTTCTTGGTCCTTACGAAATGACACCCATCCCAGTGAAATCAAGAAGATCATCAAGGCCTATGCCAAGGTTGTTAATAAGCTAAACCAACATGTTAACCCCGACAATCAATATCCGAAACCTGAGGAGCTATTGAAGCAAATTTCATCTGGGCCTCGCGTGAGTCTCCTGGCAGTCCAAACAGTCTCACAAGCTAATCCTATCAGTCATATGGACGAGCGGCCCTCAAGGAACCTATCAGCGACGGCGCTAAACTCCTTGTGAAGCGTCTTCAAGAGTCCAAAGAGCCGCTCCACGTTAGTCTTTGGGGCGGAGCCAACACTCTAGCTCAAGCTCTGCAACACATTGAAAAGACAAAGAGCAAGAAAGAAGCTGCCGACCTTCGGTCTCGACTAAGGGTTTACTCAATCTCGGACCAGGATGATACGGGTGCCTATATCCGAGTCAAATGGCCAGATGTCTTCTTCATCGTCAACGTCCATGGCTATCGCGAATATCGTCTTGGAACATGGACTGGTATATCCACAGCTGACAACGGCGCAGCCAACACTACGAAAGTGACAGATGGTTGGCTTACTCCAAACATTCGTCTGGGTCCTCTTGGAGCGGAATACCCTAAGATCATTTACACAATGGAAGGAGACAGTCCCAGCTTTATTTGGAATATCCAAAATGGTCTGAACGTTCCTGGTAGACCGGAATATGGAGGCTGGGGAGGTCGATATGCCCGCGTCACAGAAGACATTGACATTAACGAGTATGGTACATCCGGGGATGCTTTGATCAACACCAAGGGTCAAAGCTGGTTCAGTCCTTATGCTACTATTTGGCGCTGGCGCGATGCGTATCAAGACGACTTTGCTGCTCGTATGCAATGGACTCTGATCGACAGCTTTGACGAGGGCGCGCACCCGCCGAGCATCAACGTCAACGGATCCACAGGCAGTGAACCACTGCGATTCAAGGTTGGCCTCAAGGACGCTGTTGTCTTGGATGCCAGCAATACAATCGATACCGACAGTCAAAACGATTCTTCTGGGCTGGACTTCGAATGGTACTCTTATGCTGAGTGCGCATCACCAATGTTGACCAGTCTTGCTGCCAACTTCTTCTCCATTGATGCACTGTCACCGCCAACAGGAACGAACGGCACACTTGCTGTGAATGAAGCAGGCTTCAGCAACGTGGCATTAGGACCAATGGTCAGAATCTCAACCAACTTGACTAGTTGGGAAGAGGAGCAACCCAGTTCGGTCGATAAGGAATGGCATGTTATCCTTCAGGTCACCAACAACAAGGGATCATATCCGATCCGAAGATATCAACGCGTCATTCTAGAGCTCCCAAACTCAAAGTAGACGGGATCTGTTTAAGTATCATCGCATAATCATTCATATTCGTCTTCATTTTTGTATCTCATCATTAGTTCGTTCATCAAACGCTCGGCTGATCATCCTTCTTTTCCTTCAACTGGGCAAATTCATCGTCTTCCTCCCAGCGGACTTCCACCTTACTCCCAATCTCTTGTAGTTTACCATTCGCAGCAGCCTGCTTCAGACGCAACCGCAAGTGTTCATCTGGCGCACATGCCAAAGCCGCCAATATACCATCCTTGAGTGCTGGTTTCTTTAGCTTCTGCGTCTCCCACATACACAAAATCGCAAACGCTATTCCGGTTATCAAACTTGCACCGGGAAACCACAAGTAATTCCATCGGACATGTGTAATGACAACCATACGTGTGTCATTCCCTTTCATTGGACTCGTCTCCAGCTCTCGATCTCGTATCCACTTCGTCAAACTGAGGACGACATTATTCATTGTCGATGTTATATCTATGGATCTGCCAAGCCCAGACATGAGACCAGCATTTGGCTGGCCCATTCCCAATGCTGGGTATATGAGCTTTGTGGTTGATACATCAATATATGGCCTAGAAAAATCCTTGATGGCATTGGAATTGCGAATTATGCCGAAGCCGTCACTCAAGACATTGTAAAGTGCTATTATGGTGGGCTGTGTGATGTTGAAGTACTGTTGCCGTAGGTTGGAGGCTTGTCGCTTGTAGTCCCCGTTTGGAATCTTGATCTGGAGATCAGATAGTTTCGCTAATTGGGTGCCCAATGTCCAGACTATGATTCGTGTATTTCATGAAAGCCTTCACATCCTTATCATCGTTTGTGTAAGAGTCTGGCTCTCTGTCCATCCATGAAGAGGCAACAATTTCTTGCAAGACTCCCTGAGGAAGTACATCGTGATACTGGTTCACGCAGAGTGATAATGCACATTCCCGGGCACTAACTCTTGTGTTCTCCCAGGTGGTTCTGTTATCAAGCCAAGTCTCATTTGAAGCCAGGTATTGTATAGCCATGACAAGGGTGCTGAGATTGCGAAATGTCAGGGTCTGCCCTGGATTGGTTGTGACACGAGCTGATAAGTAAGTATCCGGACATTGTTGGAACAAGTCTCGGCAGGGGGGCTCCCATTATAGTTAGAAATGCTAAGGTTCAGTTGTGGAATCTCATGTTTGATGCAATTGAAATTCCGGCCGTTTCTCAAATCAGCGTGTGGACTGGGATTGCTCACACTAGGGAGACTTTCCCCCGGCTCCAACATTCACTCCTGACCATGTGCTCCGGAATTGAAGATGTTTGAAGGGAATTTAATGGGTCCAGTTGACTTGGTGACGTAGTTCGATATGTCGCGACACTTAGAACAGACGGCGATGGAAGAGAAAATGGGCCATGTACAGTTCCCGGTTGCACAGGCGAAGGCTGGCTTCAGATTTTGGGGGGCAGTGAAGGGTGAAAACCTATTCCATATGGCTGCTTTCATACCCATGTCCTCCAGGATATTGAATGAGAAGCGTCTGGCCATGAACTCCATGGTCGTATTATCAGGTCCTGGGAATGAAACGGCAATTACTCCAGAAGAAGCGCCATCCCACGAAGCGCCATCTAAACGAGTTGATCGGCCAATTTTAGGAACATTTCCAGAGGTCCTAAGAAGATTATTACTCGATTGTGCTGCCTTGGTGCACTCTAGGTGGTCTAAAGTGACTTCCTTACCTTCTATGGCTAAGACAGCCTGGGTGAAGGGTTCGAAGGCCAGTAGAGCAATAGCAATCAGAGCACCCATCGATATCCAGTGTCTAGTGGACCGTTTAGTGGTAGAATTGGTAGCTTGGTAGAAATCACTTACAGTCGGCGCACACAAGATTGTAGTAGACGCAGGCTTCCCCAAGCTCCTCGGCTAGCAGCATCGAAACGATCAAAGTCACCAGTGGCTGCGCAGCTCCACTCAACCCCTGTGACAAACACATGCTAATTGCAAATGCGAGACAGGCTCTTGATGTTCCAGCCAAGATGGAAACAGCTGTGTTGAAAGAGGTATAAGTTTTGTTCCATTTGGATATTGGCTCGTCAGCTGAATGGTACAGAAGATAGATCATTAGTCCGAAGGCTATCAGGCTGAGAGCCAATGCAGTAATCTCGAGTCCCCATTGAGCCAAGAACAGGAACCATTCACTGCTAGGTTTGCCTTCTTTCCCCGATGTCTTATCGGGCTTCTCAGTTGGTGCAACCTGAGAAGATGCTGATGAAGGTGGTTCGGCTTCCAGTAGTGGTTGCAAGGTAGCCATATGATCGTTGGCATTGGTAGGTTCTGCTGTTTCGTCTATCCTCACTAGAGAGGCACTGCGTAGTATTGATGTAGAATTAAGCTTGAAAAACAGTTCTTATCAACCAGGGAAAACCAGAGAGCTATACAAAATAAGTCATCTGTGGCTGGTGCATTTTCAAGGCTGAGCCATCCTCTGACGGGAATTACATCCTTTTAATCCGAGCACGAACCGAACGCTCGACAGATCGGATGAGACAATGCACTAGAAGCTTTAGGCGCAAACATTGCCACCCTGTTGTGGCTTCCTGACTGCAGCGTAGGGGAATACAAAATGGCAGGACATGGTCACTCAAGAAATCCTGATCATTATGGGGCAGAGCTTACGCCTATCACATGCCGAGAAGTTGCTACACAAGTCTTTTTATATCAGGTATCTCTCTTATAGTTATTCTTCCGCTGCATGAAACCGCTTGGCCTCGGGGCTGAGGAGGCTATGGCAACTCTGGGGGTTGCACAAGGCTCTGTCTGGGAATCCCGAAAGGGAAAACTTCAGTGAGATATCTTATGAGAGGTATTTAGACCGGTGTTACATGGCGAGGTAGCAATGGCGACTGTTTCAGCACTGCCTACTAAGTTGGGCTGTCTTGCTATGAGGCATTCGACAGGGCTGCTCTGTCACTTCTGACCTTTTTCAAGAATTGAGTAGTAGTGGTTGGGATAAACGTCATATTGCAAAGAGATACTTTATTCTTCAATCAAAAAGACGACCCAGTCAACTTTATGCTACATTATCCATCGACCGCTGGCTAAAGGCTGGCAGATAGTGCAGGGCATGCTCGGCGGGTTATGATATGGTCATCACGAGGAAGCTAAATGAGCATATTCATGCATATTAGCCAAGAATAAATTTCAATATAGCGTAGTAGTATTCGTCTTCTCTCTTTTAGGGCTTGTACTAAAATCTATGATCTCCGCTTGACCTCCAATTGGACTCCAGGATCCGCGAATAACTCAAATCCAAACGGCATCAGCTTCGGTGTATATCCATCGGCTAGGCGCAGATCATAGTCTAGCAAGATAGTAGCGATAGCTGTCTTGATCTCGGCGATAGCAAAAAATCGCCCTGGACAAATAGGTTTACCAATACCAAACACGAAATGATCCTCACTCGTGGAGGTAGCCGAGCTGGCATAGATCCACTTCCCACCCTGTGCGCGAAGCTTCACATAGCGGTATGCATCAAAGGTGTCTGGGTTATCATATACCTCGGGGTTTCGGAGTTGTGACATGTAGATTGAGATAGCAGTGCCTTTGGGTAGGTACTGGCCGTTAGGCAGGGTGACCGGCGACAGGACCTGACGGTCGAGATTAACTGTAATACGTTAACATGCTAATAGATGATCTTGGAGGGGGCGTCGTGTAACCTACCTATAACTGCAGAGTTTAGCCTCTGCGTCTCCTTGATGACACTGTCGAGTAAGCGCATATTGGTAAGAGCAGCAGGAGACCATCCATGCTCGGCAACCACGGCTTCTATCTCCTCTCGGAGGGGAGTCGCAAGGTCATGAGCGCAAATCTCAATGATTGTCTGCTTTAACAACTCCGAGGTAGTGACAACAGCAGCCATAGACATTCCAAGCTGGGCGGCGACAGGATCATAGCTCTTACCGCCCGCGATCTCACCGAACCAGGTAATGGAATCGTCGTGCTCTTTGCCTTCGGCCGCCCTTTTAGCGAGGTTCTTCTGCAAGACCTCGCGAGCGCGCTGGACTTCTGCTCTGCAACTCTTGCAAGCGGGAAGGAACCATTGTACAAGAGGCCTCAGGAACCGCGGCCATGCTCGCAGAGCGCGAGCTGCAAGGAACACAGTCATACCGTAGTTAGTGCTGACCTGTTGCCATGTCTCGTCGCGCGACAGCTCCTCGCCAACAAAGACTGACGCGGACATTCTGCTGATGAAGCTGACACCATCCTTGGCCCAGTCGACTGACTTCCACTCTAGCTTCGCTATCAGTCGAGGCTCACAGATCACAAAATGGGTAGATTCTCAACACATTCCATACGTACCACCACTCTCTTCCGGCCAAGCTGCCAGTAAGTCTTTTCGTACCATGTTGTGAAGCTTGCTAACATCTAGGAAGCCTCTAGTCAGCATGATTACATCAAGACGAGGGGAAATGGTCGGGCTCACGAGGGTTTTGAACCAGCTTCTTCTTGATAACGTTGGCCAAAAGTTTAGATGGGTCCGAAATGGCTGCGGTGCCGTCAAATCCAGGATAACCTGCAAAGAAATCCTAGATACAGTCAGTCAGCCAACGGTCAATAGAACAGCCCGGGAGTTCAGCGTCTATACCTTAGACACCAACGGTTGGTGGTCAAGATGGGGACCATGACGTCTCATCCATTCGAAATGGTCAGCAGGGAGGACAATTCTATCTCCCAAGAGTGTGATCATGCGGAATGGCCTATTAAACTGGTTTCTTTGTCAGTTCACCTTTTCTCCATAAGCCATGGAAGAAGAGCTTTCGCACACCTTGGCAAACCCCTGTTTGATGAGACCATCGGCATTAGTGATGAAGGCCATATGAGCCTTGCTCAAGAACCAGTCGTTAGGATATTTGTTGATAACGGGGATATTGTCTTTCGGCGCGATCAACATCAGAAGCAGTAATGCGACGACAGCGACAAGCACAGCTCCTCCCAAAGGATACTGCCCCGCAAGGAGCGCGGTGATATGTTTGTTGAGATCCATTGCCTATCCTATCATTAAGAAGCTTTAGCAAGTCAACATGATTGTGAGGATTCCTCCCTCAAAGGGAGATTTGTGACTGCTCACCTGTGATGAGTAAGGCAAAGCAGAAAGACCTTTGGGTAATGTAACAATGATGGTGAGTTTTGAAACTCGACGAGACGTATGAAAAGATGTTAAATACGTCCTAACTCTTGTGACTAGGAACAGGCAGTTAGTCATCACAGGTACTGATCTAAAATGAACCACCTCCGACGGGAAACTGCCCCAATCTTTTGGGGCTGTGAGGGCTCGGGGCTAGGCCTGCAAGGATGACAATCCCGCTGACGGTCTTGCAACTCCCTCCAGGACCATTGCCCAGTTAGGCAATTGGCTCGGGTAATGTGTGCGCTAGGAGAATTTCCCTTTGCAGACGAACTAAATATGGACATGTCGCTGACATCGACATCGGACATGGAATCAACTCTCTCGGTTGCGAAGTCCTACGAGTACGCGGGCGCTTTCATCTCCCCGCATCTATTCTTGCGACGGGCGTGATCCGTCCTCAATGTTCACTTGCATGTTGGTGGCATGAAATCTTTGAGAATATTTCTTTCGAGAAGACCGCCACCAGGCAGGGCTGACTGAAGGGCACCGCAGACCGTCATCATGGTAATAAATTTTCTAGCCGCAGATGGCGAAAGTGTAATCAACACCAAAATTGATCTTTGTGCAAGCATGAGAAAATAAAATACTGTAAAGTAACATAAAATAGGACTATAGTAGGATATCATTGAGATTTAAATAATATTGGCTGCAAAGGACCAGGCCATCCAATCAATGATTCCGTCCTGTCTTACCTTTGCTTTCCCTATCCCAGAAACTCGGCAAACTGCATAAACTCACGATCATTCTTCATCGCCTCCAGTTCCTCGGGTAAGGTCCCCAGTAACAACTCAACACCGCCGTCCTTTCTCATCGGCAAAATGAACAGACTCCTAAAGGCTTTGTTCAGCCAATCCATCTGGACCCTCACTGCCTCCGGTGCTTCGAATATATCACCGCCAAAGGGCCCAATATCACTCGCTTGGAAGAGCATCATATTGTTGAAGAGCGAATGTGGGCCATCCTGGATGCCCTGGCCCAGGAACGCTGTCGTATGGTTTCCTGGACTGTTATCTTTAATCGTATGCAGCAGACTAAAGGCATCGTGGACAAGCTCTTGATCTACTCGAGTGCGCGCCTCACGACAGATTTGGGCAATTTTGTAGAGAGATGTCTGGGAAGAGCAGAGCTCCGAGACGGACGTGTGCTGTCGGTTCATGATGACACAGTTGGCCATGTATGTTGGCGGGAGGTGTGAGCTGAAGTAGGGTCGGACATCAGTGGGCATCTCGATGATAGACATGTCATCCGAGGAGGAGTCCTCAGGGCGGCGACGCGCACGAACGGCGGCGCGCCAGAAGAAGGCTTGCAGCACATCGCCGAGAGATAGCGATCCCGATTCCTTGCTCAGGCTTTGACTTTCCGGATCTGAGGCTTCGGCAGCCTCGACACTCTTCTGGAGTCTCTCAAGCTTCTCAGCCGAGATGACGAAGGTCGACGCCGTCAACGTGCGACCATCCGCGCGGGGCGCGGGCGGCCAATGCTCACAGGCGGGGAGTACAGGCGGCTCAGGCAAATGACGAGACAAACGGGCCCTCTTAACGTTGGGCTCAGTGACATGTCCGTTGACCGCGGTTGCCTCTGTCATGTCTGTGTCTTCCTCTCTATTCTGCTGTTTGCGCTTCAGTGCCGGATCAGCATATGGCAAAAAGCCCCAAACCCTTGGGTCAACCTCAGACGCCGGCTTCGCGAAACCCTCCACCTCGTACAAAATAGACAGCATGTCACGATTGAGGCTCTCTGGGTGCAGCCACTCGGAAGTCGCAGACTGATCGCCCTGTACGAACCGGCAGCATTCTGCCCATACCGTGAGCGCAATCAACATCCCGATGCCATCAAAGGCGTGATGATGGACATTGAAGGCCAGGACGCAGCCGCCCTCGACGAAATTGGCCTGCACGTTAAGCACATCCGTAGGGAGTTCAGGAAAGGAGGGACAATTAGTCAGGAGCTCATCAGGGTAAGCCGAGGTCAAGAACCCAGAGGCACGCTGCTCTTCATAAGATGGCACGATGGTCGAGAGGTCGCGGAAGCGCAACTGTCTGGGCTCGTCAGAAGGAGTGTTACCCAAGGCCGTCGAGGGCAGTGGAGGCAGACTGATGCGGACATCTCCCTTCTTGTATCCAATCTCATACTCCGAACAGGGTATGACTTTGCCTGCGAGAGCCGGCACGATCTCCATGGCGCGAACCAGACCTCGCTGGAGCACTTTGTACGCCTGCTCGAACGAAACACCTGGTCGGAGAGGAATGAAGACATTGATCCCCTCGTACATGTTCCCGCCGAAAAGGTCCATTGGGCCCAGCTTGGAGGATAGAAGAGCCTTGTGTAGGTTCATCAGTGCTCTGATCTTGGCTTCCTGTGGGTCTTTTTGCTGCTGTTCGTTTAACGGCGAGGTAATAGTGCCATTCGTTGTCGTGGCTCTACGCTCGGCCGCCAATCTCACGACAGTGGCGGCAATCGCCTCAACTGTCGGCCCAGCATAGAAGTTTCTTGGTAGAAATATTCCCCCCAAATCTGTGACCGCCGCTACCGCCTTCGTAGCTTTGAACACAAGCAGCGAGTCGAACCCAAGAGTGAACAGATTCGCATCCGCTGGAGCGTCTTTGACCGCAGGCACGATCGAAGCCAGTATATGCCGAACCGCGCGGGTGGTTGAGTCCAAGGATGCTGTGTCGATAGCCAGTAGTCCAAGCGCCGCAACTTCCGCGTCGCTGTCATCCTCCCCACGCGACTGATAGAAACGCTCGATGTAGTCGGCGTACAGCGCCAT
This sequence comes from Fusarium secorum, assembly GCA_013363185.1. Taxonomy (NCBI): domain Eukaryota; kingdom Fungi; phylum Ascomycota; class Sordariomycetes; order Hypocreales; family Nectriaceae; genus Fusarium; species Fusarium secorum. The sequence goes on along the minus strand of JABEEM010001946.1, from coordinate 29,403 downwards.
GGTAGCCCGGCGCTTGATAGTGCGCTTGTCTGTACGGATGAATGGCTTCCCTGCTTCAGAAAATGCGATAAAGTCTCGGTGCAGCTGGTTCTTGTGCAGAGACAGAGAGTTAGCCTTTTCGACCATAGCCCAGATGCTGTTAAAGAGGGCTTCAGCATCATCGCCTTCCCTTTTGATGGTTGGGTCTTTCAACTCGATAAGGAGACCGGCTTGCGGCTTGCCCGATCCGATCTGTGAGATAGGTTAGCATATGATCATAATTAATGATCGGCCAGTTGCTTGTGGGTTGTCAAACTTCTGAAGGATCACTGAACTTACCATTAGACAGCCATCAACAGCTGGGTGAGATGTGACGAGGGCCTCCGTATCGAGGGGCGAGATCTTGTATCCGTTCGAAAGCACCACAACGTCATCGCTGCGGCCGTGAGACGCCCAGAGTCCTGGCTTAGTCGGGTGCTGGACATACAGATCCTTAAAGTTGAAACTGTTCACATCTTGAAAGGTATGAAAGAGACCTTGGAAAAACTCCGCGTGCTCGTTGCGATGGATCCACTGTTCGTAAAGCCCGGGCTCAACCATCTTGAAATCGAAACCGGACCAAGGGTGAAAGGCAAACCAGTGCCAATCCTGTCTGTCTACCCACAAGTTGCCGATAAATAAACCTTCGGATGTGCCAGTCAGGTTCAAGACGCGAACATGTTCGTTCACTTTAGAGCCTAAATGATTGCTCACAGGTCCTGGAAAGTAATCACATCTGTTAGTTTACTGACGGAAACGAAAGGTATTGACACCAGATGATTTGTCGTTGCATCTCAGACACAAAGCTGTCCCTGTCATCTGGGGGAGGTATGTATGTTGGGGACAAATTCCTTACCTCCTGAAGCGCAGATGAATTTCGACCTGCTCAATTTCGGCAAAATGTCTGGGGCTTCTCCAAGCTCGTCAGTGAGCGAGGGAATCATGCTCCAGATGTCGATCTTGACCTGGTCCGCCATGGACGATATGAGTTCCAGATTGGGTATCACATCCCGAGGCCCGAGGACGCAGTGTAGCCCAAACAGCGGTGATATAACCACGTCCATCAAAATCCCCGCGCCCTTGAATACACAGTCAGTACTTCACCAATATTTCATTCAGGCATGATTGATTGGGAAGGGACAGCTTCTTACATGGCTCAAAGGGAATGTCGAGTATAGCGTATCGCCATCATCCCAACCTTTCGCCCAGGGCTCCATGCCCTCATGAGGGGGAAGCAGCCGGACAGCATCCACGGTACCAATGAGCCCATGTGTCCATGAGATGGGCTTCGATAGGCCAGTTGAGCCTGACGTATGGAGGATGCAGAAAGTGTCGTTGATCGCATCTTCCCAGCGCTTTGTGTAAGGAAACGGCTGCACATTTTCCAGCTCGCTCTCATCCTCAGGAAGAAGCTCATCCAGCTTGGGTAGCTCCATGACATGCATAGGCCGTTGCTGTAAAAAGTCATTTACGAGCTGCGTTGGCTTTTCACCAGCGGGATTGACCCAGATGTTACAGTTTGCCGCCTCGAGAACGGCTAGAGCGCCCTCTGTGCTGTTCTTTGGAGAGAGGAACAAGCCCTATAGGAATAAGAATTAGTTAGACATACAGGGTCAGGTCTTGAAGACCTATTGAATGTGGGAGAAACGAACAGCGCAACTGGCTTTGATACAAGCGAATGTCAACAGGATCTGTCGGAGATCATCTAATGCATAGTTATTGTCTCGTTAGTCAAGTGGCTCTATTACGAGGGCTCAGAGCCGCCGAGATGGCGGTAGAAGTCCTTAAAGATCCCAGGACGTTTCGCTTAGGAACAAACTTACGAGGTCCGATATAACCCACCGCGCGGATCTCCGACGTCACTCCCAGCTCCTGCTGAAGTAGCCAGGCAGTCTTGTCGACCGCCTTCATAAAAGTACGAGCTGATACATGACGGAACCCCTGCGACAGGTCCGAGGACTTGGCGAAAGAGTAAATGATGCGATCGGGCTCAGCAGCTGCGATATCATCCAGAATCTGGGGAATTAATCTTCTCCCACAGTTTGCCGGCGTTCCCTTACCGACAGCCATGGCTGCTAATACGAGTATGAGTATGAATGGGCCGGAGATGAGGAAAGTTCAATTAAGATAAGCCTTGATATCGAGGCCAATGGTGACAAGATAAATCGCGATTGAGGGATTGTCTGATAGATAAAACGAGTATCGTAGCACGAGAGAGAGCTACGAAGCTGGTATTGAATATAAAATTCAGATTCACCACCTACAAGTATGAGTACAATGGCGCATGCATAAGCGGCACGGTGGCATGTGGATAGATAGGTACGTTTCGTTTTCTTAGTAATGACGCGTCTTTCTCTATGTCCCAGGCTGGCTGAGCTGATTTCCTGCATGAGCTGAGTCCCGAAATAGTAGGTCACCTATTTCTTACTTGCAGACCGCGGGACCAGGACGATTGCCCAGGTTGGCTGCCCGCGCTGACGGGACCGATTCCCCGGGAGAACTAGGAGAGTTTCCTTTTTGAGCCCCGATTCCAGCTGACAGGCTCGTAGCCAGTGTCCGGGCTTAGTAAATCCAGGGTTTCTGAAATCCCTGTTAACTGACACCCTGAATGTGATCTGGGGGGTCCGATTGGCAAAAAAAGGTTCTGAAGTTAGCTAACTAATCGTGATTTATTTTTAAGCAGGGTGTTGAAAAAGCAGGGGATGGATGTTTAGTAGTTGACTTTTTAGGGACGGACCGTTTGAGATGCCCCCACACCCACCTACAGCTACAGGGCATCTACAGTACCTATCCAGATCGGTTGATAACCCGAAGGTTGAAAGCACTCGCCGGAGCGCCAGTGACTTGCCAACGCCTGCTCAAACTCGTGGAATAATGCTTCTTTCTCTCTACAGCTTGCAATTTGCCAAGCCAATATGTTCTGGTTAGCTTAACACCAAGGCAACTGAATGGGCCGGGATGGCGAAAATTGGAACGAGTGAGAGTCGCATCATGATATTGGGGCGAGTCAGTTTTCTTTTAATACCTTTCACTTTGAGATTTTTCATCCCCGGGTCCCGAGCTTTTAATCCACAGCCGGGACTAATGAAATTATGCGGCGACTTGTAATTAATTACTTCTAGATTTTTGCTTTCAGGATTCGAATTGGCGAGTCTGGAAAAAGCATTGTAAAGAGATCGACTTCCCGTTCCGGCGTACTGCGAGTACAGGGTGGCCCGCCGCTACCTTTGGACCCTGCACCTCATACTTCAGTTTAAGTTCTTTAAAGACATAAAAACAGTTGCAGCAGTCGTGGGCGGGTTCCCTGTTTACTTTATGGACTGGAAAAAATGCATATAATCTTCTTCTATAGGAGATCTTATACTTTGGCTTGGGCCTCCTTTACCAGATATGTATTAGACAAACCATTAGCAACATTGTCCACTTTTCTACAGATACCCTGCACGAGACAGAACAAGGTGACCGATGATGACGCCCAATTGATGAGGACAGCCAATTAAGGTGCAAGTCCTAGCCACCCCCTTAGCGTCTGATGAAGCGCAGATCGTACGCTGGAGGTGTCAACATGAACTGTTCCGAGCCAGTAGAAGCCCTAATTTTAGCCTGCTCCTGGGTCTCGCCCGGCTCGGGCACGACCTCCCAGCGGAAGTTCATGATCATATGTGCCAGGAAGCACACCATTGTTACCTCTGCGAAGCGCTTTCCAATGCACTGACGCGATCCGGACGAGTAGCCAATAAAATCCTCGTACGAGACCTGCGTGGTTGGGAACATTAGTACTTGTTTCAAAAGTTTCCTTTCCGTCTGAACAGAGGGGGGAGCGTGGGGAGATAAACTTACAGTCACCTTTTTGTTGCCGTTCACGTCTACAGTCTCGCGAAGATGGCGTGCTGGGTTATATGTTTGCGGGTCTTCCCACTTAAACGGGTTGACCCCAAACGCCGCTGTATCGAGGTGCACGCGCGTGCCCTTGGGAATGGCAACGGTGTGTTGGTGAACCTTGGCCTCGGATGGGTTCGCGGCGTCACCATCCCACGTTGTGTAGCTAAGTGTGGTGTCGCGGGAGGCCACGCGCGTCATCTGCATGGCCAGATCGCGCATGCGCAGTGTTTCAATAGTAGCTGCAAGGACCAGAGGGAAGTTTGCCATTTCCTCATAGCTGAAGTACTTCAGTGGCTTCGCGTCTCCCACGTTTTCGGCCTCATCCAGGGAAACAGTATTCACCTTGCTGATCTCTTCATATAGCTTTTCTTGCCAATCGGTGTTCTTAGCGAGAAGTGACAGGACCCAAGTCAGGGTATGAGAGGATGTTTCGTGACCAGTCCTGAGTTATGTGTTAGTCAGAGTATACATTATGTAATGAAAGGTCGAGTGCCGTATAGACCTACACCATGAAAGAGAAAATGTTGCCTTGAACCTCCTTGTCTGATAGCCCGACATTGGGCGCCACGTATCCCTTCTCGGCTTTCTCAGCCTTCTCCACATCATTCTGGGAATCGACCAGTGCGTCAATAAGGTTCCTGTACTTTCTTGGACGGCCTGGGACCTCTGCGGTATCTTTCATATCCTCAATTCTTTGCCTTGTCTCAGCTTGCGCATTCTTAATGTGAGTGACGAGGGATCGCTGCGCCCAGCCAGCCCGACGTAAATACGATGAAGGACTCCATTCCAGGAACCAAAGCGGTAGCATGGTCTGTACAAATGGCGAATCCCACACAACTTTCAGCGTCTCGGCGAATGGCATCAGGTCGTTTTTCGCGTTGCGCTGCGACTCCTCAGCCGGATTCCAAGGTATGTCAATGTCGAACCACGAGGCGCCGATGGCACCTAGTGTCACTTTCAACATGGTTTCCTTCATATCTCGTACAATGGGAGCCGTCTGCGAGTTTGCGGCCGCTGGATAGATGTGCTCTTCGCGGAGTAAGGTCCTCCACATATTGCGCATGTTGTACCATCCGTTCTCCATGAGCTCGTTGTTAAACACTGCTTTGACGACACGCTTGTGTCTCTCATGCTGGGCGCCGTTCTGTGCCGAGGCGAGCTGTAGTCCAAATGTATTCAGCATGCGGTAGCGAATCTTCTCAAGAGGCTTGAGAAAGATGTCGCCGTTGCGGCCGATTTCGCGAAAGATCTTTGGCGATCCGAAGAGATAGGCCACGCCATTAGGCGAAGACTAGTAATGAAATATCCAAGTCAGCAATTGCTCTTTATAGAGAATGTGGAGGGGTCACTCACGGCCTCGGTAATGACGATCATGTCGGAGCGCGCGTTGGCGAACTTCTTAAAAGGATCCTTGAGGGTGAACTTCTCCATGGGGACCAGGATGGGAATGCGAGGATACCAAGACCGAATGACGGACTCGAAGATCATGACGCCGCTATGGATGGCGGGATGACCATTGCGGCGGACCTTGAGGACGGTGCGCGCATATGTTATGAGCCATTGGAGTACAATGATAATGGGAAGGCCAATGGCACCGATGAGCAGGAGAGGAGAGGCCATGGTGAGTAGAGGACTGAGGCTTGTCTCAGCGACAGTGAAGGTGAAAGGAATTGAATCGACAGGAGCAATAGACCAGAGTTGATTACTCAGAGGTCTTTGCAAAGGAGCTTTAGAATGTCCTAACAAGAATGTTCAGGGCTGCTACTTTCACCGTTGGTACGACCAAGACCAGCTAGATTAATGTCTTCTGAAGTATGATAAATTGCCAATGAATATGGATATTCCCAAAGTGGTGTCGTGTCTAAATATCACTAACCTCGATTGTGCTTATACTGCTTGTGGCCGTTAGCTGTGTCATCGCCGGGCAGGACGGAGGTATACCCGGAGCAGCAAGTTGGAGGAGGTGAGGCGGGGCCAGAGCAACGGGCCGGAAGTCAGCCCAAAGCGGCAAATGTCCATCGGCCAGCTACCAGTCTGAAGGCACTGCCTGTCAGCACTGGATGCGCGTCTGACACCTGGAGTTAGAGAGGCTGTACTCTCACTCGCAGCATTCAGCCCAAGATAGACTCTGAAAGCCATGCAGTACATACGGGCAAGAAGAAGGCTTGACGATTACAGGGGTCCGACTCAGAACATGCCACTTTGAATTATCTCGTAGCTGCATTATTTCATGAGGATTGGTGTTCTTTATATTTGTGCCCTGGGAGCTGAAGCCTCTTTTAACCTCTTAACCTCATCACATTTCGTGAGGTCTTGGTGCTATACATCGCTGTACTTGTATAACTGCGATGTACCAATATGCTCCCCTGGTTTTCTGCATTTAACGTGTCTCTCAAAATAGTCTACCGAAATTGATTGCCCCTTGCTTGTCTATTCTAGGAGTAGTCCGTTTATCCAGTCCAAATACACTCCATGCAACTAATTCTATACCAAAGCAAGGCCTCAAGAAAAGTGACGAAATGACAAGGAGATAAGAAGCTTGTTAGACCTCTTTCGCAGAGCGTGGACCAGCCTCTCATGCCAAGGCCACGCATTTGCGCTTATTGTTCCTTCAGCCATGGTGATCAGATTGCCGAGTCTTGTGACGCGGGACTTGATCAGGCTAACAACCAGTTCCATCTCATCGTCGTCGTCGATCTGCCATGCACCTACCCCAGGCTGCAGCATCTGGGACGATCGGGACAGGGGCAACACCTCTAGCCCCCCACGCGATGGTGTTGCCATGGCCTGCATGTCTAGGGCAGCAGTAGCACCGTTGGAGCTGACCTGATTTATATTATCGTCATTTCTGCTGCAAACAAAACGCTCGACCGCCTCCAAACTTGTTAATATGCGATCGCACATGGTCACTATAAGCATGACAAAGTCCGGACGGGACCAGCAGGTGCCGCACTGGACAAGAGAGTCGCAACGAAGAAGTATCATCTTCTGTCGCTTCAAGATCGTTTGCTGAGTCATGAGAGGCGACGTTGACTGGTACGCTGTCGCGGCTGTTCCAGTGCCTAACCCTGACTCTGAACCTGACCAGGATGGCCCGGACGAGTATGAAGAGCCCGCTGACGTAGAGCTGGGAGTTGATGCTGCCGACGGGCCGGCGATGGGATCGCCCCAGACGAGCTGAGCCTGCATGGTCTCGTAGATGCTCACGGCAGTCATCATGCAGCAGCAAGACGATGAAGAAGAAGTAGAAGTAGAAGTAGCAACTGAGTCTGGTGGTGTTGAGGAATGAGTCGCGGTGGGCCGAGCCTCAATTGTGACTCTATTACTACCGTGTGTACTACCGGGAGCCACCGTTGTAGAGACGCGCGACTCTTCCATCAGAAAGTCCATTGGGTCAATTCCGTATTCGAACAGGCTATCTGCCGACGACGATGAGTATACTGATGTGTGATTGCTCTGCTTGCTGCTGTCTCCTCGAGCCGTCAACGCCTCGGCTGTAACACCAACACCGTTGCGGCCTGCCCGATCTTTTGAGGCAGCCGTAGGCGTGAGACCGGCCATATTGCCAAACAAGTCCGGCTCGAACTGCGGAAAGACAGACGGTATCTTCCCTAGGGAGTCTGGGAAGAGGGTGTCGAGAAACAGTTGCTGTGCATCCTCTAGGCCCATGTCCGGCTCTGTTGTGATGTTGTTGGTGTTGCTGTCTTGAAGCGAGGGCTGGGAGGTTGTTACGACCCCTGTTTGGTCCTTGGGTGATGCCAAATGTGTCGATAATGGTGATGATTGTCTCATAGACTGCGCCCGAGACCGACGTTTGTGTCTCCTCGCCTGGTGCGCCTGCTTCTGTTGGTTGACGATTGTGTTGTTGTTGTTGTTTTTGTTGTTGTTGTTGTCGTCGTCATCCTCATCATCATCACCGTTCCGTGATTTTGAACTGCCACTAGCGACGCTGGACGTGCGCCGTTGAGGCCTCGAGATAACCAAATACTCGCATTTTCGGTTCTTGGCAACGCATAGCATACAGCCGTTCTCACCGCTCACGCACTTGGACTAAAGGCAACGCAAACGTTAAGTCAGTCTCGTTGTCGTCGAGCCAAGATGGAAGAAGAGATCTCTACGGTTTATCTATCAAGACTCGCCGACTAGATGGTGATGATGAGTGTGAATGGCCGCGATGTGACCTACCTTTTGTGCACGACATCTCTCACAAGCAGTGCGCATGGACGTCCTGTCCTTGTCAAAGGGTGGGGCAATCTCCACGCTGAGGAGTCGGTCTCCGTCACCAAACGTTTGCCGTAGGGTACTAAACATGTTGATCTCCAGTCCAGGTACCTCAGATTTGCTGGATAAATTACCTATTGAACAAACAGGATCAGCAGTATATGTAATATGCTGGATCAGGCAATGACTGTGACTGTATACTGGTGGACGGTGGTGAGCTTTATCGTCCTACCCATGTAGACTATGCCTGCGTTCTCCACGCCTCTCCCCTGTGCTTTTAGCCGAGCTTACAATTAATCATACAGTGACATACTGGGTTGCAGATTGCAAAGGATTATCAAAGAAAGTCGGAGTACGGTTCGCCAAGTTGTCCTGCGCGATTTCGAACTTGCATGTAGATCATGCTCACCTTCCAGATTCCCTATAAACCAACCTTCTGGACCCCGAATATCGAACCCTGAACGGTCCCTAGCGCCCAAGGGCTGCGGGGCCACCCGTCGGGTGCATGTTAGCATGTCCCGCCCCAGTCATCTTCTGTTTCAGTACACCTAAGCCCCTGGATTCGGTAGTGGGTCGCCGAAGTAGGGGTACTGAGGGCCTCATCTCACCAATCTGATATCAGCGCGTTTACTCCGTCGAGGGACGGGAATCTCTCGATTTCAGTAGGCTTCCCGCTGCCTGTAGAGGCTTCTTTACCCCGTGGCCAATCGAGTATCTCATTAGACCGGGACCGACAGGGAACCGAGCTCCACTGCTGAAGATACAGGGGTGTAGATGTAAGCACTACTCCCTAAGTGCATTCCTGCTCGTATCGCTCTGCACTGCGCCTCTGGGAGAAAAATACACAACCCTCGACGAGCTTAGCTTACACAGAAATTCACGGGCGATCCACTGATTTAGTGTCAGTTTTTATTTTCCCGTCTAGACTTCCTATACGAGTATCGCCGTCGCAAGGGACTGATAAGGACCATGCAGAACGGAACATATTGAGGCTCACGTCAGCTGACCGGAGTGTTATTGCTTATGGCCTTTCGGAGGTTTGTCCGGCACTGAAAATAAGCAACCGGATCAAGCCTCAAACGGGGGAATTCGTTACTAGTGCCGGCACATGAACGCTTTCACAATGTTGTCATTCCTTTTCCGTAGAGGCGGCGTCTTTCCTAATACAGACGCCAGAGCCACAGCCTGCATGAGCAGATCCCTCGGCAAACGCCACGCCTTAAATGTACCAGAGATCTGCTGCTGCATTAGACGATACTTCCATATATTGACAAGTTTCAGAGTCATTTATAGACTTGGCTCGATATTACTCATTTAGTATAGTACATTCAAATCTATTCTAACAACAGAGTGGAATCATGGTCAAATTCGATAGTGGTTCTGAGTCGGAGATGACGAACGGGGACGAGGTTCAAATCAACACCAAACATGAGGTCAAGTCCAGAATGGCCAACGGGAACGGAGTCCACAACGTCCCCGACCATGACCAATTTCAAGATCGTGCCGAGATGGAGGTTCTCATCCTTCCCGACCTCTTCAGCTCACTCATGTCGGTCCCAGCCCGTGAGAACCCCCATTATGCCAGTGTCAAAGCCGACGCTGATGAGTGGATTTGCTCGTAAGTTGCACCCCGCGCATAAAAGCAGACCTCTTTGACGAGTCGAACCTGACTGACTATGAAAAGCGTGATCAACGCCGATGCCAAGTGGGCCAGCAGAAACAAACGGGTTGACTTCACCTACCTGGCAAGCATCTGGGCTCCTGACTGCAGCGCATTCGCCTTACGTACTTCAGCAGATTGGAACTCGTGGGCCTTCCTGTTCGACGACCAGTTCGACGAAGGCCACCTCTCCAATGACCTTGAAGGCGCTATCAATGAGATCGCCAGGACACGTGAGATCATGGAGGGTACTGCCCCGCGGTATACCGCCGACTCAGAACACCCTATTCGCTACGTGTTCCAGACATTGTGCGATCGCGTCAAACAAAGCCCAGAGGGTTTCTACGCGGGAAAACCATCGTCAGACCGCTTCTACAAGCGGTGGATGTGGGCACACGAGCTCTACTGGGAGGGACTGGTCGCACAGGTTCGGACAAATGTGGAGGGTCGGTCCTTCACACGTGGTCCAGAAGAATACCTGGCCATGCGCCGGGGCTCTCTCGGCGCCTATCCTGCACTTGTCAATAATGAGTGGGCTTATGGAATTGATTTGCCGGAGGAGGTAGCGGACCATCCTTTAGTGTTCGAGATCATGGTCATCATCAGCGACCAGATCTTGTTAGTCAACGACATTCTCTCCTACGAGAAGGACCTCCGCCTCGGGGTTGACCACAATATGGTCCGGCTGCTCAAGGCCAAGGGTCTCTCGACGCAGCAGGCCATAAATGAGGTCGGAGTTATGATCAACAACTGTTACAGACGCTATTACAGAGCACTATCAGAGCTCCCATGCTTTGGTGAGGAGGCCGATCGCGCGCTCCTCGGCTATCTCGAGGTCGAGAAGAACCATGCCCTCGGCAGCCTGCTCTGGAGCTACAAGACAGGCAGGTATTTCAAGAGTAAGGAGGATGGTGCTCGGGTCAGGAAAACGCGAGAGTTGCTTATACCAAAGAAGATGGCGGCGTTGTAAGATTGGGAGCAATCGGGATACAAGGGTAGTAGATCAGAAGGATAGCTAGACTGACCTTTCGAGTACATTGAGCGCATATAAATATTGTTTCTTAGATATTTGTTTAGTCACTAAAGAAAAGAGATCATCCATTGATTTGCCAGGTTATAATCTTGACAGTATTTTGGTTTGCAGATGACTAAATTTATCATCCAATCACTAACAGCATAATATGCTGCCTACAGTGTGCTTTTTTCAGTGGATAGACCTGATAGCCGGTGCTTGCATTTCGCAGTTGAGTCTTGTGGCTGAGAGCTTAAATCAGCAGACAGAACTTAGCTTGCATTTCGCACCTTACCTCGACACTAGCACGGACGTGACTGTTTGGAAATGTAGTCTTTTTGTAACTGCATTCGTTTCCGAGATTGAAAGCTCATCAAGCAGACTTGATTATGGCAGTGTATATCAAGACAATTGTCATACACAAACTCAGCCTTCTATGTTCTGTAATGGCACATACCCAACTTCCTCCACCTTGCCTCTGTGTGGCATCATCTCCCTCACCCAGCCGAAGATATCCCTTCTCCATGCCCACCTCTCCGTCTTGGGCTCGCTGCCGCCCTTCCTCGCAATCTCATCCATCCATGCAGGCCTTGTCCAGGAGTTGAGCATCAGGCTGCTGACCACCACCGTCACACTGCTGAACGCCATCGCAAGACTCGCCATTATAGGATGGACGCTAAGCCCGAACGGAAGGAAGAAGCCCATGGCAATCGGGAGGCCAATAGCGTTGTAGATGCATGCCCAACCGAGGTTAATTTTAATACGGCGGAAGATGGTGCGCGTAAGCGCCAGCGAGGCAGGTATGATCATAAGCTCTGTCGGCCTCATAAGCACCATATCCGCCGCCTCCATCGCGACATCTGTTCCGCTTGCCATAGCAATGCCCACGTCTGCCGTTACAAGCGCCGGGGAGTCATTAATTCCGTCGCCGATCATGCCGACAACCTCGCCACGGTCCTGGATCTCTTGTACGATAGCCTGCTTCTGATCGGGGCTAACGCCGGCGTAAACATTGTTGGCGTCGATACCCAGGGCAGAGGCCACGGCGAGTGCGGTAGACCGCTGGTCGCCGGTCACTATGGCGGTCTTTATGCCCATGCGGTGCAGGACTGAGATAGTTGCTGCAGCATCCTCTTTAATTGTGTCGGAGAGGCATACATGGCCAGTGTAAAGGCCGTCAATGGCAACGAAGATATTGGTGGTTCCAGCACTGCGAGTATTGCTCTTGGCCTGCGATGCGCCCGCACCAGCCGACAGATTGAGCTTCTCTGCGGCCTCGACAGCATCCTCCGGGACGTCGATACCATTATCCTGCAAGAAAACGAGGTTGCCGACCAGTACCAAGTATCGTGACCGGTTCGCGGTAGCCGGATCGACAGTTACACTGACGCCCTTGCCCACAACCGCTTTGAAGTCTCCGACGCTGCCATCAATAGTTCCTTCAGGTGCCACACCTAGCTCATTCTTTGCAGCGCCCAGGATAGCCTTGCCCACAGGATGTTCGCTTCCCACCTCTGCTAGACCGACGATGGACCACCACAGTCGTTTACTAACCTCGCTTCTTGTCCATTGCGGGACGAGACCTATGCTGGCCACACTCATCTTACCGTAGGTGATCGTGCCAGTTTTGTCGAGAACAACCTGCGTGACCTTGGTTATACGTTCAAGGACGGCCCCTCCCTTGATCAGGATTCCGTTTTCTGCACCGACTCCGGTACCAACCATCACGGCCGTGGGCGTAGCTAGTCCAAGAGCACACGGGCAAGCAAAGACAATGACGGAGATACACAGCTTAACGCAGACTACAATCTTGCCGCCACTATTATCTTCGAGGAAGATCTCCGGAGGGTGGGATAAAACATGACATAGGACCATCCATACAAGGAACGTACCAAGACCGAGGACAAGAATCATGGGGACAAAGTAGCCGGCTATTGTATCAACCAACTCTTGGATGGGAGCACGGGCAGTTTGTGCGTCTTGCACTAGCTTGACAATCTGACTTAGCTGGGTATCATGGCCAGCCCGAGTAACGCGGACGTCGACCCGCCCATCGCCGTTCACAGTGCCGGCGACCATACTATCACCCACGTACTTTTGAACAGGCATAGCTTCTCCAGTAACCATACTTTCGTCAACAAATGTAGTGCCTCGAACCAGAATGCCATCTGCTGGAATCTTGTCGCCTGGCCGTATGACCACGATGTCATCAGCCTCAAGCAGCTCTGTTGGGATGATCTTCTCCTCCCAAGCAGAGACGACAGGCTCATGAGTCTGAGATGTCTTGGTCGCTGAGGGCTCGTCAGATGACTTTGCCCAGCTCTCTGCTGCCTTTTCCACGGCGATGGGATCAGCATAAATGGTAGCTGTAGACGGAGCTAGTGACATAAGACGAGACAGCGCCTTGGAAGTCTGACCTTTGGCTCGGTTCTCGAGCCACCGAGACAGTGTGATGAATGTGATGAGCATGGTGCACGTGTCGAAGATCGTGGAAGGTTTAGAATGCGGCTCAAGAAGGACTGAGATGAGCATGGAGAAGACGCTGAAGAGGAAGGCACATGATGTGCCGAGAACGACGAGAACATCCATTGTTGGCGATCTATGTTTAAGAGATTTATACCCAGAGATATAGAACCTCTTGCCGATCCCGAATTGAACAGGCAAGGTGAGAATGAGACATACAATATCGCCCAGGAATAGACCAGGTATGAGTTCAAAACGTCCAATGTCTATCACTGGGAAGGCCATAGGAATAATCATGCCAATGAAGAGAACGGGGATCGCGAAGGCAAGCGACGTTCTGAACGCTGTGCGCCACTCGGTAATCTCTCGTGTTTTGGCCAGCGACTCAAGCTGCGCGTTGTTGTCCTCGCCGCTTGCGACGAGGGCATTCAAGCCCTGCGCTTCTATAGCCTCAACAATGCCACGAAGCCCTATAGTCCTGGGCTGGTAGACGACTGTCAAGCGGTCGGTACTGAGGGTGAGAGATGCGGACCTGATACCTTGGACAACAGTGAGTGCTTCCTCCAGAAGCTTGGCAGTAGTCGCATCCTTGCAGCCGAAGACCTTGAACTGAGCTGCAGTGGTGTCTCCTCCCTGATGGATCGAGTCTCGCTGCGTCGATAGAATAGTAACATCAAATCCACGATCGTCGATAATTTCGGCTATCTTCTCCGCTGAAAGCTTCGTCTCGTCATACGTAATGACGGCTCGTTCAGCCAAGAGGCTGATGTTGAACTTAAGCACGCCGGCCACCCCGTTGAAGCCGGCTTCAACGGCGGATGTGCAGGCGCCACATGTCATACCCTCTATGGCGAAAGTGGTCGTCGCAGTAGTCACTGCAGACCCAGTGTCGTTCCCAATCGCAGTGCTCTGGTCGGAGAAGTGGTTATTCAATCGAGTAGTTGCGTGGTTGGAAAGATCAGTCGACAGAACCTCAGCATCAAATCCACGGTCCTCGATGATCTCCTGTATCTTCTCGGCGGGTATGATATCCGGGTCATGGGTGACGACGGCGCGCTCCATTACGAGACTGACGGAGACTGTTCCGATGCCGTCAACGCCTTTGAAGCCGGATTCAACGGCCGATGTGCAAGAGCCGCATCTATTGAGGTCACAATGTTAGCTTAAGAGAACGAAATGAACGAAAGTCAATTGGCGACGCACGTCATTCCGCCGACCTGCAGCGTGGTTGTTGCCAGATGGGCGCTCGTGGGCGCTGAAGGCCTGCTGGCACTGGCATTTCCGTCATCGCCATCTTCTGGCAGGCGCATATAGGTTTGTCCCATCGCAGCGACAGCGACAGCGAAAACGACAGCAAGCAGTTCGCAGGGCTTCTGGTCGTGGAGTTGGTGTAGTGGAGGGCCTCGCAAGCGCGCCAGGCCACTAGTCTACCAGCTAGGACGCTAAATGGATCTTCAGGATGCCGTCAGATCACGGTAACTAACTAACTAGGCTGAGTACGGGGGGTGTCGTTTGCTGAGATGTGCACCGAGAAGACCGGCTTCTTCAGACGGAGAGTAAGCGATGAGGGAATGCGATTGTGAGATTGTAAGCCAGAAGAGAAAAGAGAAAGAGAAAGAGGAGAAATCCTGCTTCTGGGTGACACAACAGAAGGCGTCAGCACAGGCTATCCGATAATTGAGATTGGGGGCGGGCGCTTAGGTAGCTTAGTCTAAAGAGTACCCCCTGTCTCTGTGCTGGGGTCCCGTCATGATCCACTTCCATCTCACCTCAGACGTTGCAAAGTAAGGTAGTAGTTAACGGCAGTGGACCTGAAACGGCAATGTCCCGACCTGTTGACTTTCTGTGCTTTTTGCGGCGGCTTGGCTTCCCTAGCGTCCGCCATACCAAGCCACACGTTCCCTCCCTAGTGCAGTGCCCCCGGCATGGAATTAGCAAATGCTACCAAATGACAATGACGGGCTTTGCCTCACTTGGGTTGGAGTGAGGCAGGCATCGTCTTCCTTCTTCTGGCATTCTCCCGGATAAATTAAGGCTGAGCATGTCTGTCAATCTCTTTGGTGAAGGATCAAGGCCTCTTACACTCAGTCATCTGTCCCAATTAGATCAGTGCTGGACCTGACACTATATGTACGGCTTGTTCTAGATTGTGACTTCTACGACACCTCCACTTCACCATTATTGCATGTTTATCAGCTATCATTTAATCCTCTATCATACAATTCATATGTGCTTTCGTCGCCATGTCCATTGATATTGATCATCAGAACGCCTCCGACGTCTTGAAGCTGAAGACGCCGGCTGTCACCATAGCTGGGTCAGACGTTTCGTTCGACGACACTATGTCGACGAGATCCTCCCGCTCCAGTGCCCCCAGCGAGATGACGGGCCCTCCCGCCACAGATGACAAAACGGAAGACTGTGAAGAGACAAAAGTCTCCGAGACTTCTAACAGAATTCTGGATGTCATTCTAGAATACTCTCTTCACAAGTTCGACAGCACCGAGGAACTGCATAGTGCCGGCAGACCCAAGTTCCTAGCCGTCGTCTCACGCTTTGTCAGGGCACAGCAAAAGGTGGTGATGTGTCTGCCGGCATTCCCCTTCAAGTCGGCAAATAAGGTCGAAAAGGTGCTGGGCAACCTCCCAGATAAGGCTGAAGAGTTGGCACTTGCTAGACTAAACTCCATATGTGTCACCATTGGCCAATTCTATGAGCCGGGGGCCGAGCTGACTATCATCTCGGACGGCCTGGTTTACAATGGTACGTTCATCCTCTGTATCTCTCGCTCGAAGCAGGGTGAAAGCTCTCATGGCTACTTGTACATAACTGACGCTTGTTTTTCAATCGTTCTCCAGACTTGCTGGGTATTTCCGATCAGGAGACCTGGCGCTATGGGTCGGCGCTACGGGCCATGGCCGAGCGCAAGGGCTTCTCTCATCTCTCATTCTCCCGTCTGCAGGACTTGGTCGCAGTGAAGGGTCTACCCAATGACCTTAATGAGCTCACATACGTTGCCAACGCAACTAACTTCCGCCGGACACTATTCAACAAGTATGGTCGGGACGGCGATCTTGACATTGACCACGAGATTGCCGTAAATCCGGACACGCTCGGGACGTATAAGGGGTACTGCCGCTTCCTCAAGTCAGATCTTCAGCACATTTTTGGCCCAGCCAAGAGTAGTGCAAAGTACAGGAAGGATGTTAAGTATCTGGCCAAGCAGATGCTGATCCGTGGATATGTAAGTTTCCAGTTCACTACCTTAGCCATGTCGATCCCCCCGGCGTTCCTATGGCTAACACAATCTCTCTTGTGGTTAGGCTTTTGCAGGAGCCGTCAAAGCACGCTTCCCGAACCATTTGCGTCTCAGTATCCACCAGTCTACTGGGGAGCATAAGATTTCTATCAGCCTGCTCAACACCAAGAGCGGTTTCACGACGCCATGGCATTGCAGCGTTGTATTGATGGCAGATGGTGAATGGCTTAGCGGCCTTACGGTCGACTTCAAAGCCGATCGGCTTCTAGAGCTCGTCGAGGAAGATGGCCGGCCGAGCTACTTCAGGGAGGTCCTCCGTCAGAGACCATACCTGATGGAGAATGCGAAGCCGCGTATAGTTATTCAACAGGAGCCACAGGCCCATAGGCCAAGGATACGCGCAGCCTAGGTCCACTGAGTGGTGAGGCTATAGCTTTGACTGTTCTCATAGCCTGGAGTTGCAGGTGTACTAGGGCAGCTCACCCTCACTTACGGAGGACTAACTCCGATTCGGGGAGGCCTGGCATGGATGGTTCAAGTATTCACGAACTAGGATAAAATCGGCCTTCTTTATAGACTTTTAGTAACTCATACAAGAATGAAACGAGATACCTTCCCTACTGACTTCAGGGCGTGGAAAGACGCTGAGACGCACCACCGAATCTCATGTGAAATGCGAACTGTAGCGCCTCTACGGCATGCTAATTGTTCTTGACTTTTGTGATAGTATTGATTAGGGACCACTGATGTAGGACGCTTAGTTGCCTTACAACCTTCTTGGTTGCGCAAATCCTGGTAGTTCATGTGGTGGAGAAGGGCAGTGATTTTGACCTAGTCGAACCCTACGTCCGGATCACCCATATGCGCCATTGACTATCATGGCTGAGGGCCTGCATCACTACACAGATCTTATACTATCGAATATTTTAAAGGCCAGTGTCATGCATCTTTCTTGTTCTCTAGATCTAACTCTTTTTAGTTCTTATATACAGTCCCAAATCGTTGCCTCAGCGCCATAGAAGGTCGTTCCATTGTTTAAGTTGAGTCGACGTTTTGATAGTCCCACGCGAATCAGGCGATCTTGATGCGAGTCGAAATGTGTCCTTTCTTCGTCTGCAACACCACCAAGTCATGGTCATACGTGAGATCATCAATCGTAGTCTCGAAAAGTTCAGCCTTCGGGATAATTCGAAACGCCATCAGAGCGGCCATGATATAGATCTCGCACAGCGCAAGACTGTGAGACACATCTGTTAGCTTGAAGACTTCGACTTGGACATGCCCCGTACTCGACACCGGGGAATAAGGATAAGACTCACCTCTCACCAACGCAAACTCTAGATCCCTTTGAAAACGAGATGAGGAATTTTTGCAGCGTATAATCAGGCTTGCCGTCGGGCAACAACCACCGCTCAGGGTTGAATGCGTCGGGGTCCGGAAACAGCCGCGTATCCCAGTGGTTGATCATGGCCGTCATGCTTACAGGCGTGCCTCGGGGGATCACAAATTGCGTCTTTTCATCTTGACTCTTATAGTATAGTTCCTCCTCACGGGCAATACGAGCTGATCGAGCAGCCGCCCCGGGTTGGTGCCGCAGAGACTCCTGAACGAGGGCCCAGAGGTATGGTCTTTGCTCAAGCTGTGCCCATTTGAGGTTGTTTGGGTCAATGCCTTCGAGGTCTTTCATTAAACGAGCATAGATCTTGGGTTGGTGAAGGAGGTGAAATGTCATGACAGTGAGGATAGCCTGTATCGAGTCAGTTGGATAAATTCGACCTTTGCACAATGGTGAGAGAACTGACTGCAGTGGTTTCCGTTCCAGCAACAAGAAAGACAAATCCCTCACCCGAAAGACGATAAATACTCTTCTCTTCCTCGGGCAGGACGTTGGAATTCAGAATCTCGTTGAAGACACGGCCGCCATCGGGATTTGCCAAGGCAGTCTTGATATACGCTGGGATAACATGATGCATCTGGTGCATTATCCTCTTGACATCGTCGCCCATGTAATCCGCGAAAATGGGGAGGATATCGGCCAGTCGCCTGGCAAGCCCGTTGTGGCGCACTATTCACCGTCCATTTAGCATCACTGTCTAGTAGAACGGGGTCTCTATGAACGTACTCATGTAAGTGGTTGTCAAGAATGACGAAGTCCAAGTTCCAAAGTTGGGCTCCCAGCCCTCCTGCTCGATAAAGCCCATAGGCTCTCCAAATGCGTACTGAGAGAATACATCGGCGGTATAACAATTGAAGGCGCCCTTAACTTCAAATGCTTCCTTGCCGGTCCAGCGGAGCATTTTCTCAATAGCGAGCTTAGCGTAGTTGTACACTTCGTCTTCAAGTTTGAGCACCTGTCCACGTGAGAAGAATCGTGCATGGGCAGCCCGACGTTTGCGATGTAGCTCGTGTGGCCCAGCTGTGCCAGTTGCCATTGAGACTGGGCCAGCACCTGCTATTTTGAGGTGGTGCTGCCATTTATCGCGGACTGGGAGAAATGTAAGCGCAAGGGTTTTATTGAGCCGAAGAAAACAGTGAAATGGACGTACTTCTACCTGGCTTTCCCGTGTAGATCTCATCGGCAAAGTAGGGGTCGCTACAGTGAAGCTCATCAGGGCTGACGCGCACGATAGGACCTTCAATGACTATTAGTTACTTCAAATTTATCAGGAAGTCCTCGTCAAGTACTAACCATACTGCTCATGCATCTTCTCTATCCTCCTGCCATACCGACCCATGAGGATCCAGTCATAGTAGGCCTCATAGATGTATGAAGCGGCAGCAATTTTGGGACCAGGGAATTTAGACAGAGGGTGGAAAGGAGAGACGTTGTAAAGCGCGAGCGCGATACGATAACCAAGCCAAACTCCAGTGAGGCCAAGCAGCCCCGAGGGGCTCAGCAAACGCTCGAGAGCGATTGAATTGAAGTTGTCCATGATCGATAAATGATATCCCAGTAATAGTCCGAGGAGAATCGAACCAAACGCCAAAAGAGACGACACACCAATGGGATAACCCACATATCCAATATCAACGGACTCTATATATCGATCGCCTCTCTTAACTGAAATGACCTTGCGGGCAAAGTCATGACATCCATGCGGTCTGTATGCGGCAAGCCCCCGAAAGCGGGACTTACAGTACCGCAGCACTGCCTGTGTCAGATCCTTGAGTGGAGCGGTGTTTAACCACTTTCGGACTGTGCCGGCTCACCCACTGACCCCGCGGCCTTGCTTACACGGACGGACGGGACCCTGCTGAGACACCTACTAAATTTAGGAGGTCAGCGTTGATGCCAGGGTCGTTAGCGAAGGTACTGGCTGATTGGAGCCGCAAACTTGTAAAGCGATAGGCCTGGCACTGTTACGGTGTCAACATTTGGCAGAGTCTTCGGAGTTATATCGAATCGGCGCATCACATGTCTCGGCACTGCGCTTAGCAATAAAGTCATAAAACATGGCAGTATAAATATAGTTAAAGGTCAATCTTCAACTCTGCTTCTTTGTATTTGGTTTGCTTTCACAAGGTTGAGGCTAAACACATATACATAGGCTCGAGTCTGATTAAAATTGCATTTCGCTCGAACAATTGATAGCTCGTGAACATCCAAAGAGGAACAAGTTCTGTATTTACGAAAATGGAGCCTAGGAGGCAAAGCTGCTGGCACAAAAGAGAAGAACTGGACGGAATCCTGTATTCTCAACGAGCCTTAATCGTATGAAACAACTGTCATTACTGGCACTGCCCCATGCTCAGCATCAATCTCGAGCTTCAGTGCCTAATCATGTCGCTCTTCAGATGTTCTCTTGGCACTGCAGGAATCATAATTTTACAGCTGCATGTCGTCTTCGAAGCTGATATTCTCAGCAAGAGCAAGGAGAGGTGACATAGAGATCGACGTCAACAGACGATAATAATGTCTCATTAGCCCGGGGAACAGTAACCAGGCCATCATAATTAGATTGCGCAGATCTCGTGTGACAGCACGAAGACTGGTAACGAGAGGTCAGTTCATGAGATATAAAACTCAATTCTATTACCTACAGCTTTAGTAAAAGCGTTTGGGTAGTCTCTTCTCGTAGGCTAGTTATGTTTTGGTGAGACGAATTACTGGGTTGGTCCCCCAGACTTGTAGTCACATCAACGTCGGGCTCTTCCAATGCTACTACCTGTCTTTGACTTGTGTTTGATTGAGAGTCTTCGATAAGTTGAGGCGGCGTATGTGTATTATCATGTTGATGTCCATCGTCTCGAAAGTCAAGACTTCGTTGTTGTCGAAGTTCTTCAATGCTAATGATTCGGCTACAGAAAATGGTCAAAACTATTCACATTCAAAGGCTTATAAGTCGACATACCGTTCCTGGAGTTGTGTTATGACCTGTTCATTCTGGACTTTGATCATATTGAGCTAGCTATTCAGCTCATTGAAGTAGTTACGGTCGTTTGCGTCACAGTCAGCATACGATGGACAGTCATCGACAGTTCTAAATACTCTTCTTGTAGTTTAGTGACAAGGTTCAAAGTCTGAATCTATGTCCCAATCCTTGAGCGCAGATCATCAACATGCTTCGAATAGACCAGCGCCCATTGCGCCTTTCTACCAACACCGCGGTACCATGCTGACGATCTTTGAGGGCCCAGGCTAGCATCAAATTTCGATATCAGGTCAAGAAAGTTCGTAAGTGTAGATAATGTGAGATCTGCTTGTTTCCGCGCATGCTCTGCAAAAGGGTTGCTGCTTCTCTGCCTCGTCGCGCCGTTTTGCTGTTGCTGCAGGTGTGACAAAATGTCTTTCAAAAGGTTCAAATCAGCCAGCACGTGAAAATAATCTTCTGCTGCGCCACCTGTATTCTTCAACGCTTTGGTGATGTCGACGATCAAATTCACAGCGCTAACGAAGTCGCCAGCGGAGAAACCGAAGGCAGGTACAGTCATTGTATCGTCTGGTGAGATTTGGAACGTTGGTGACAGTAAGAAGTAACGGATTTGCGGGGTCAAGAGGCATTTCGATAAGAAATGGCCAGACTAGAATGCCTTTCGCATGCCTTGGACGAGATTGAGCCAATACTATTGATCCTAGGGCATCTGTATCACGCCGCAGAGCGTTCAGTGGTCGCTCCTCCAGCCTGCTTCTCACAGCCTCAATCAATGGACAAATCGAAGCCCCGCCTTCATGAGGACATGTTCATCTTATTGGGCACCAATGCACTTCTTCATTTGCCCAACACCGTCCTGACCTTTCGTAATTCTTCTAGCACAAAAGGGGCGGTGGCTAAGGCATTACGACATGGCAAACCTGACACCATCAAAGTTCAACATCATTACTGACCCTCTGTTGTCGTAATATATAGAATAAAATGGCTGTGATATCTCTATACTGTGCCTTTGAGGGTCATGTCTACCTCCTTCGCAATCTCAATGCTCTCTCGCAACACGCGCTTCTCCTCAGCTGTCAGCTCCATTACTTCCGTATCAGTCATACAGCTCATATCATCCTTTGTCCTTCCTTTATGCCATTTGCCATCCATCGTCCAGTACTCTGGGACTTCATAACCATCTGGGTCCACCTGCTTGTTCTTCAACAAACTTCCATTGTACCATAACAGCTTATCCTTCTCATCAGTATGAGCAATGACAAAGCTACAAACCTTTGTCACACTTCCTCCTTTGCCTTCACCCCAGCCAATCATTGAGCCATAATGCGACTCAAACTCATAACTGGACCCGCCAAGCTCAAGACCAAGCCACCAAGACTCCTTGTCCCCGTGACCTTGCCTGTAAGTGACTTCTTCTCTAACTTCGTATGTGTTCTGCCATGCAACATGTAGAAGACCAACAAGAGTGCTCACTCGGGCCTTGTTGAGGACTACTACACCAGAATCACATTCTTCAGCATAGTCTTCTGTCCATACGAGTGATCTGTTCATCTCCGCTGAGGGCTCCTTGATCTGGTCCTTCCACCATTCGTGCCTTTCTTTGAAGGCATGTTGCCAAAGCAGTCTGTCATGGAAGAGTAACGCTCCTTTCTCTATGTATGCTTTTTGCGCAAACAGCCTTTCCGGTTGTTGAATGAACACAGCATCAGCATCTAGGAGAATGACCTCTTCGAAGTGCGACCCAAGCAATGCAAAAGCCTTGATGGCCCATCCTCCGTCTTGGAGCTTCAGTGTAGTGTCATCAAAGACAGTGAAGATGTCAAGAAACTCAAGATCAGATGCGCCATCAAGTTTTGCGATCCTGTCGCGATCCTTTTTGGGCAAGTCATCGTCTCCGGCATAAACAATCTGTATAGGCAGGCGACAGCCTAACACTTTGCGCAGGCTCACTATCAAATGGCCAGCGAAGCGAACTGATTGCTCTCCGCCACCAACAGGAATCACAATTCCTCTGGACCCTCTGTCAAAAGAGTGTCGAAGGTTAGAGAGCGGTGTTTTTGATCCGGGGTTCCGAGGTGGATTCCGGAGGAAAGGGAATAGTTGTTGCGCTGTTATCTCCGTAACATCCTGGAGCTGCCGCCCAACTTTCGAAGTTGGGTCAAGTTTGTCGGACTTTGACAGCCACTGACTCAACTCTCGTGATCGTTGGCCGACCTCCCAGAAGGTGCTTTTATAAGGAGCCTGTACAGGATTTTCGGCATATTCCTTCGCCTTTTGCGAGATATTCTTCAGCTCAGACTCGCTGATTGGTGGCGTCCAGCTGTAAGATAAGCTGGCCGAGCCCTTCCAGGTGATGAGAACAAGTAAAAGGGAAAGGCCGCCAAAGATACTCAATCGCACAAGGGCCCGAGGAGGGTCTCTGAACATTTGGCCGAGCCGTACTATGAAGGCCGATGCCAGCGACATGTGCATAGATGGTCGATTTAGGCTCAAGGTCGTGTGACGTGATGAAGAAATGAGAATGGGAAACGGGAGAGCACAGTGAGCGGTACCTAATTAAGCCTCCGCGCGGGCCAGGATGACACCCCTGGATTCCCATTGTCAGAGATTTCTACCTTGGTCCAACCGCCGATGAATGTCACATTACCTGCAACCAAGAGCATAATGACCGGTAACCAACAAACCAACCATGGATCAGGCTGTGCCGCCCCCGTTGGCGCAAAGTCTTGGCTCAGGAAGTTCCAAATCCCAGACCTTCCTCAACGCAATCTTTTCCGAGTAATATTTCTATGTTCTCTGTGAATTTGATACAGATATTATCCGTCTCATCATGAATCTGAATGTCATGAATGATAAGACGCAGCCAAGGTGCGTGAGTTCAGCTATGTGGAGAAATTGCAAAAAGCTTGAGATAATCCCTGCGTCGTCATGCAGGGGTCCCAAGTTTCTTCAGTGGTCTGACTCGCTGATCATTAACTCTCTCGAGTCGCCAAGTCAGATCAGCCTGCCCGTTGGTTAATGATTCAAGTGTTGGTAGCAACTCAAGGATTCTGATTTTAATCCTCCCAGTTATCAAGCTACTTCTTCCTGTACTCACTGGTCAGCGACGTGTCGTTATTAACTCTCTGTATGGAATGAAATCTGACAACAACTCAATATCTCCGGGAAGACATGTTGAAGCTGGGTTTGTATGGCTTCACGTCCGTTATCAGGGGGGGGGCTAAAAGCCAGGCATTGTAGTCTCTTTCCAAGAGGATAGAAGTATCTGCCGAAGTCTTCGCTTGCAAGACAGATGACTGAAGAATCCAGACCTGTAACAGACCCTTATCTATACTATCCAATTGAAATGTTCAAACTATTCCAGAAAATGCAGCCAAGCGAGCAGGGTGTTGAAAACTGGTGTTTACAGAAGCTCCCGGCCACTGGCTTTGATACTGTCTGTTGGTAAAAGCCCAAGACCTCCCGAGTTCCCCTCGTACTCGTCGTAATGCTACTTCCGCCATCTACCGACTGCTCAGTCTTCCTTCGTCTAAAGATCTTTCCACATATCCAGATATGCATTTCAGTTTTGTTCTAAACGTTTCCTGCGCGCTTTTGCAGCCAGCAATGGCTCAAGAGGGCGTGTGCTGGGGTGTCGATGGCAAGCAGTGGACCAACAACAAACAGTGCCCAGGTTCCTCGGCGTGTTGCGGTGAGGGGGCAACTTGCATGCCAAATCGACTTTGCAAGAACAAAGGACAAGGAGAGAATGAGTTCGTGAGAGGTCCTTGTGCCGTTGCACCATACGATAAGAAGAAATGTGCGGCCATTTGTCTTTACGGTTCGTTCTTGGCTCGTTTCTTGTCCCATTTCGGAGCCTAGCGCTCGGCTAACGATCGTTTCTAGAGGAGAGGAACAACCGGTTCCCACGTGTAAAACGATGCGAAGATGGCAGCTACTGCTGTTCGGAAGACGATCCTGGATGTTGCGCTGGTAAACGAGGTGTCTTCCTTGATTCAAAAGGCAACATTGAGGATGACGTGACTACCTCGACCTTATCTTTGGTCGAGACCACCTCCTCAGCTGAGACGGTATCATCTACAATCATTGCTGCTTCCACGACGACATCCTCCGATCCAAGCCCTACGTCAGACGAGACGGAAGAAGCGAATACCGGGACGGCCGACAACAGTCAGGGCATGAAGATCGGACTTGGTGTTGGTGTCCCGGCCGCTGCCATAATCGCTGGGCTATCTGTCTGGATCTTCCTTCGCAAAAAGACAGCCAGGCACCAAGACCAGAGTACGGCTGTTTCGCATCCCCCGATGTACCATTACCCACAACCAGGAGGTCCGCCAGACGTTTCCCAGTCACACTTGTACCAGCAACAATATCCTCAAGCATATGGGCACTATCCTGAAGTCGGCTACCAAAGAAGAACCAAGTCCCCTCCAACAGTACAAGAGCTCCAAGGCTGATGTCGGAGACTTGCTTGTGTCATATTTAGTGAATGTCGTAATAGTTACCTAAGCTTGAGACAATTGCAGGAATAGTTACAGAAGTATCAAGCGATTTTAAAGGCCTCTTATGTTCCATTTTGTAAGACCGCGCAGGTTCACGCCGGCCACAGCAGATTCACACGAAGATAAACGACAAATAAAAACTTTTACGCCTAAGATCTCAGTCTAATTCACAACCCGAACCCGGTTTTCACTCCTTGTGCGTCGCTTTTCTCAAGGCCATCCTTCAAATTGCCTTGTTTTTGCAGCTAGTTCGAAGCCCGCTCGAACCAATTGTTCCAAAGAGAAGACCCATTCAGGTTCAAAATGTTGTTCATGTTCTCCTTCAGGTCACACGTCTGAGTCTTGATCTCCACAGCCTTTGTTGCCTCATCAACTTCCTCTTGTTTCTGGGCAACATCCTTTTCAGCTTGCTTGAGTTTGTCAATGATCTCCTCATAATGTTCGTGAAGGATCTTTCTGCCTATCCTAGACCCATTGGCAAAGCTCTGATCCATCAGCGTTTTGGTGTATCGACTCAGGTGGGCAGAAAGCTCTTCTTGGCTGTCACTTCGGTCCAAGGGTTCGAGGCTCAAATGACGAGTGGGCTCTGATTTAGTCTCGGCAGCAGCATCCAGGCGAGTTAGTGCTTCCGCTAAAGTGTCCTGCTCGATTCGAAGGCGGCTCAGCGTGGCCTGGGCATCTTTTAGGGCATCACGGGCGCGTTCTACGGCAATAGCCGCAAGATATCTATCCGTTTCGAGGGACTCGGCCGTCTGTGTTCGAACCGATTCCACTAGCATTCGTTGCTCCTGCTTTTCGAATATCTTCTTGACTTCCTGTAGGGGATAATCGCCTTCGTAAGAGTTAGATTGCTTGATCTTTCGGATGAAAAATCTGCGCTCGGCATACGGGTTGAGCGATTGGGGGCAGTGTCTGTTTGTCAGGGCATGTCGTAGACAGGAGAGGACGTGAATTCCACAGCTGATGTTATCCTGCTGTGGAGTGCAAGGCTGTAGATAGAGGTCAGCATTAGTCTTTATGGCAGGAGAAGCAACTGACGGTGACATTGTTGAACCGCAGCTGGAACTTGTGTCCGACGGTCTCATTCCATTTCTGGAAGCTATCGCAAACGGCATTGTACCGATCTTCGCCCTCGGTCGAGTCATGGTGATTGAATACCATCGAGTTAGCATCATGATCGATTTCGACAATGGCCAATGTCCAATGCTTAGGATTTTGATGATGGATCGGGAAGCAAAGCATGGTATACCCGTCGAGCTTGATGTTGTGGCCAGCAGTTGTACCGTCAACTTTGAACCAGAGAGGGTCGAGGACTTTGACCTTTCCTTGTTCCAATGGTAACCAAGAAACGAGAGCTTTCGTAAGGAATTGAAGCGTGACATCCATGAGTTTCACATTGCTGGTGAGCTGCTTATAAATAGTGGTGGCTTGGTCAACCACCTCTTCTTCTCTCTTAGAAGTTTCGGCACGCTTCGTGGATCGCTGTGGGGTCATCGCACTGGATTCTTTCTCTCTTTTGCGCTTGGATGAAGTGGCAGCCGGTGGTTGGGTGAAATGACGAGAAGTATTCATTTGTGGGGGTCGATGTTCAGAAGGGGTATTCGAAACAGCAGGTCTCTGCTCTCGGGGCTCATGGTGCCTGTAAGCGGAGATCGAAGAGATTCTCTTGTCGTTGTTGCCTACGGCCTTGGCTGGCGATTTGGCTTGTGGTTTGGCCGGTGGTTTGACCGGTGATTTGACTGGTGATTTGACTGGCGATCCGGGGCAACCACCTAAGATGATGCTTGGGCTTCGCGTGACCTTGAGGACGGGCCCGATATCCTCATCATCGCTGCTGTCGCTTTCAACGTGGCCACTTCCGACGTACATACAGGCCTCAGGCTCAGACTCTCGGGACTCTAGAATGACTACCTCTGGGCCGCCAGCTTCTTGAGCACTTTGAGAATGCACGATTGCCTTGAGACTGTTGAGGGCAGCTTTCGCGACCTCGCTAGTTAATCGGAGGGACTCTCTAGGATGCCGGCAAACACCGGTCCAAAGGACATTGTAAGGTGACGCCTGTCTCCACAGGGATGGCAGCTCGATGCCTTTTTCTTGGGCCAATTTCGTGATCTTGACCAGGGAGTCGAGTGCACCGGCACTGAGTTCGTTCTGCTTTGGGGGGGTTTCATGCGCGACGCGGACTTCATCGTGGAGCCAAGACTTGCCTCCCCATTGTTGGTCTAGCCATTGCTCTTGCTGGGCTCTGGGGATCTTGGGAGGTGAAG
Organism: Fusarium secorum; assembly: GCA_013363185.1. NCBI lineage: Eukaryota > Fungi > Ascomycota > Sordariomycetes > Hypocreales > Nectriaceae > Fusarium > Fusarium secorum. The sequence goes on along the minus strand of JABEEM010001946.1, from coordinate 1,746 downwards.
TCGGCATGGTGAGATCACCTGCGCTCATGATGTTAATGTTGGGACGAAGTCAATGGTTATGATGGATTGTGGAAGAAGTGAGAGGAAGGTTTGTTAAAGGGGGTTAAATCGTTTGCAGATTTTATGGTGGAGTGAGGGTAAAGAGAGTATGATGAGCAGAGAAGTGAGCAGGAAAATAAAGGGGTGAGTGGAGCAGTATCCTAAGTTTAGGTAAAGCTGAATCAAGAAAGGAGGGGTTTAGGCTGCATTTGAGAAAGGGAGGAGAGTTTAGGGCAAAAGGAGAGTAGATGAGCATAAACTTGTGATGATTTTAGGGTTGACGTACCTTAAGATTTGTTGTAGACAGGAAGAAGTATTCGAATGAACAGAGGACCTTAGAACATACTCTGTTCGTACAGGGTTCCTGTGGCTTCGAGGTTCGATCGATCGTTTGGGCAATGCCCAAGGTAATATGCAGGCAATGATGTAGTGTTGAATTAAGCGGTTCCGCATTCAGGGAGCGTGGTAGATACCAAGATTCACTGAGGGCGATGAGCTGAAGTTCTGTACTGTGAAGATCTGCGAAGTTGAAGGTCAAAGAGGGGGTCAAGGGAAAAGAAGTGATGTTGACTGGACTTCTGCGGGAGGCGATGATGCGACTGCGATCGATTGAGGTGTTGATCTGGACTGGAAGGATGAAGAACGCGGTAGCCTGAAGTGAAACTTGGTATCATGTCAGTAGGTTGCTGGTGGATGGGAGAGCGAGTGCAGAATACCTGATGTTGAAGATTGATGGTTGAAGGTTGAAGGTTGAAGAGTAGAGGTAAAATTGAAGGTTGATGGTTGAGAAAGGAGGCGGATTCCAGTGTATTACGCAATGATGCTCGAAGGAGGGTGACATTGAGTCACTATGCGAGGCCTTGTTCTTGTTGTCGACCATGTGAGAGACTGCCTGGGCTGTTGGCGTTGCATCAACAAAAATCGTTAATCCTAGTACTGTCCTTTGCAACCTCTGGTGATATCCATTTTATCCGCGATTTTCACTTCAAACCCGCCAGTAAAAGTGACACTTGAAGACAATATCTTCAAGCGGTTTTGTCCACTTCGTTTGGCTATGGCCGGGAGCCCGACTTCGAGCGAAACGAGTCACCCATAGTCTATCGCGCTGGCGACATAACAAGAAATGGCTCCGGTGTCGCCGCTTCCGACGTCTTCACTCGTCATTTCCTTTCGTATCGACACCATATGGTGGTCAGTTCAAATTTCGGTCAGTTCATGCCCATGATTTTCTCGGATAGATCCGCCTCAGAAGCTCGAGATTGACCACGAGCTTCACGATCCGAAGTCTCGTCGCGTTTATTTTGAAACGCGGACACAGCGATGACGGAGCATGCGCAGCCATGACGAAAGCTCTTCTGATTCTTGTAGCATTTCCGTCGTCACATGAAGAGAGGAGTATGTTGCGACCGACGGGGGCCTTCGTCTGGCTGCTAGAGTCGAAGCGGTAGAATGACGACTTTGGTCTGGTCAACAGTGGATGAGTCTTCGGGCATATGTATGTATGTATGTATGTATATTTTTCGTCCGGGGGGCCAAAGGCCCCGAAAAGTCTCCTACTGGAGCACAGGACGTGCTGAGCTAAACTATCTACAATTGCTGTCGCGCTGGACTCCTCCTAGAATACCCGCCATGTCCACTCGCATCAACGGAGAGCCTCTCGAGCTCCTTCCCCCGAGGGCATTTTCCTACTCGTATCCAGCCCTACGG
>JABEEM010001943.1:0-26995 GCA_013363185.1 Fusarium secorum | reverse complement strand
GCCAGAGGGTGAGCCTCATCAAGCGATTTGAGTCGCGCAGAGAATCGGAGTCGCCGCGCTTCGAGGAGTTTGATGTTAACAGGAGGCACACAGCGTTATAATGTATACAGGGTAATTCGAAATATGCATCCGCCTCCATTTGTTCAAGAGAGAATTACTAGGCATAGATCATTTACGCGCCACATGGGGCCTGTACCGTTCATTTACTGTAGGTCAGATGTAGACGACGTAAGTTTTAGTTGATCACTACTGTAGGAACAAGCGTTAGGTTTTAGGTAACCCCCTATCCTGGGCGACATAAAATGCGTCCGAAAATCTGTCAAACATTACGTGTATTCGGTTCATTGATGTGAATTGGTGTATTCCTGTTGTGTTCTGTTGAAATCTACCCCTTAGAGGTTTTACCATTTCGGCTGTAATCTTAAAGTATCCCTGCTTGCACGTGAGGCCCCAGCACCTGTTCAACAAAATCATGTAATCCATACTTATCTTCAGCCACAATCAGTCCAAAATAAGCCATTGTCATCTTTTTTTCGCTAAATAAAAACCAAATGCTTATTTCGGCCTACCCTGGCGATTATTGTTTGCGTCGACAGCCTGCCAACGATTAACTTTGTATAGGACTTCTTTGTCGTCGCCGATGGTGAATGATCGGCCATCAGGAGCCCAAGTTAGGCTACCTGGCACTCCCTCTCGTTTTACGATAGATTTTGCGAATGCTTTCAATTCGATCAACTCTCCAAATAGCGTGTAGCAGCCTCGCAGAAGATATTTACAGCGGATGGACGAAATTCGATCAGTTTGAGACGGATAAGCTGTCCGACAGGGCCAGGCGAGATCAAGAGTATTATAGGCGTAAACTGGCACGGCGTACTCAAAGAACAGAAGCCGGCCGATCCAAACAAGGGCGGCTAGTCTAGATGTCGAAGCATGAGCCGGATGAAAGTCAGTGACGGCCCCTAAATTCCTAAGACAGCCGTGTAGCGAATGATGGTAGATGCAGACATATTTCCGGTAGGTTTTTGGTACGTCCAGAACATCATCGATAGTTGAAAAATAGCCTCAGATAAATGCAACCAAAGGCCAGACGAGAGAGAGAACGTTGGATACCCAGATGACTCATCCTCGCCATCATTCATACCGTAATGTTCCTTGTTTCCGTTGGAATGGGTCTCAGTCTCGAGTCGGTTGTATTCCTTGAAACACTCCTCATCAATTCCATGATCGTCTTGCTCGTCATCTTCATCTTCATCTTCATCTTCATCTTCATCATCACAGTCGCTAGGCTCATCTTCATCTCCCTCACATCCTTCATTCAGATTCTCATCATAGTTCGCTGAATCGCGCTGTAGACGAGTAGCCAAATATAGTATATGACGCATCATAATGGTTTCATCGCGTCCGAGTCGTATGTTGTAGATGTCTTGTCGTTGATATGGCTCAAAATGCTGAACACTAAACACATAACAAATGAACCTTTTCCATGTCAACATATCTTTTCAGGCACTTTACAATTCTGAACTCGTGGGGCCAAAAGCTCTCTTTCCAGTATGTATTCAACCAGCATCGCGATCTGTATGAAGTCCTGGCTAGCGTGAACGCAGCTTGATCAACCATGAGGTTGACACCACCGCGGAGTATGATTCGTAGCTGGGATTCTGAGGCAGCTGGACTCCGGAGTGCTGTATCGTTCCATTGACCTAACGGAAAGTCTTCGTTCCATGCTGATTTGGGCTAAAGAGAAGGGATCGCCCGCGCTGGATGGAGACTGTTCGTTTTATTCGTGATCTGATTGACTGAGCCCTTCCAAGCACAACAACCTAAGCCCATCATTGATCCCTACTCACTAGGCTATCGGCTATATCCTTAGCTGATTATCGGTTCCTTCATAAAGAGCCGGATCCTGGATTATGAATCGCCGGGTTGCCATCTGGCCAAAGTGCAGGATCAATATTGTCTAACCACTCGCCGTCAAAAGACTCTTGGGAAGCAGCAGTAGTATCGAACTTCCCAGGATAGTGGCGTGAATGATGGGTATGTTCGTCTTCAACAGTAGAACTCGACATGTTCAGTTGTTGCATGTCGTTATTCGACAAAGAATCGTATTCGTCTGATTGGGGTGCTGTAGGCGTCGCCGGGCCGGCATCCTGGGTGGCTGGAGCGTAGCGTTTCTGTATCTCTCGGCGAGCCATGTCACGGAGACTGTTATGCTTGGCTACAATCTCTTGGAATTTTTCAAAATCTTCGAGAATCGGTTGGGGAGATGAGGGTCGTCGGTCTCTGTTTTCGGATACTGGGATCGTCTCTTCTGTTCCTTCGTCACCCTCTTCCATAACTGCTTTCCCTTCGTTATCAACTGACGGGTGTAGCCGCCCAGACCCTAACGGCTGGCTGAAGTCTCTCGTTTTTACGCGTTTAAAAGCGTACTGAGTATCCGGAACGTCGCTCGCGCACGCTGTATTTTGAGGAGTTGTTTGCTTTGTGCCCCAGTGCTTGCGTCTTTTGCTCCCATAACCTCCGTTGTGATTGGGTACACTTCGTTCATTGTTATGAGCGCGAGCTTGAGGATGCGCTGTCATTTCTGAGTTTCTGATCTCTGACTCTCGCATGCACTCCTGCATGGAAGCGATGGGATTTCTGAGCGCAAGAGCACGATAAAAGCCGGAAGAGAATGGCTGCCGTAATGGACGAGAGCGTAATGATATTGGCCAAGAGAAAAAATTCACAAAGAGAAGTGCCAACAAAGCCAAATGTGGATCCTGGACGATGTGCGATGGCGTATTGTCGACCACCTAAGCCCCACTCTTTTCACTTTGGCGAGGCAACTGCTGCCCCACCTTTCATCATTGAGTCAACACTTCATGGGCTCAGTATTCTGAGTAATAAAGTTTTGTAGCGCGTATGACGTTCGATCAATACTTTGGCCTGTTTGTAATACCAAAGTCGCTGAAGCGCTTCAGTATAGGCTATGCAGCCAATGCAAACCATCCCAACCCCAATTGCTTGGAGCCGACTCTTCTCGCGCTCAACAATTCAGTCTCATTCTAGCAGGGCCACTCACCTAGACGTGTAAGGATATGATTTGAAGAGGGGTATCGATTCTTGTATTCTTCGCGTTCTACCGCAATGAAGGCTAGTAGGGGAGATCGTGCTAACGTGCACGTTTGGGGAAAGTGCGATCAGAATGAAGAATAAGTAGGAGACGTGGCGTGCACGGGCCATGATTTCGTGTATCAAGACCTGATACAGGAGGGAATTGGTACAGTAGGCTTGAGCGCCATGGCCTGACGAATCAGTTCTAAAAAGAACTAGCAATAATTGCTGGCTAGATCTCACATTTGTCGACAGACGCAGATAAATCGGAGCCAGAACTTGACGCGCTGCTGTTAAAGTGTTGTCTTGCCTGAACGTGTGACCAAGAACCAATCAGAAATCCGAGTCGACCACTGTCAGAATCGAGTTTACCCCAACGCTAGTCCATTTTTGAAATTCAAGTCTACCCCTTGTCAAAAATCAAGTCAACCCCCTGTAACGTGGGATAAATTAAATTAATTGTTGTATAATTGATTTTGGATTGTTGTATTAGGCGGACTGGCGACCAGGAATGGAATAAAAGTGGGAAGTCAGAAGCACGAGCGCGCACAGATAAAGAGGAGGTAAAACAACAGGTTTATTTGAACTTGATTACTATATCAATGTGCGCGGACAAAAAGTATAGAAGCAACAGGCGATTTTACGGCAAAACGCCGGAGAAACTTGCAGTCGCCTGGGTTGGCACGTACGAAAATTAGACAATACGTCGAAATTTAGTTCAACCTTTGTACAGTACGACTGCGTACAGTAGTGTTTGCCTGGCACCTGGTTCAATCGAAACACATCGAAAGAACTCTTGCCAGCCATCCCTTTTTCGGTTCAAGCCTTTCTATAAGGCGGTTGTAGTCTTCTAAATTGTTCATAGCAGCTGTTTTATGCCAACCACTCCTGTCCCGCCTCTCAAGGCAGATCCATACCTTATCGTTTGGACAGGAGAAACTGCCATGTTGTTTTTTGTATTCTTCCTGAAATCGAGCAAGCTCTTGAGCAGTAACTTCATGACTCAGAAGTTTGCTATCTACGGAGGTTAGTAACCCGGAGAAGTAATAGGAACAATGTCGTATGCCTTACATGCCTGCTCAATCATCTGATGCTGCTCGTCTGTCAAACCCCATCTCTTGATGTGTTTTTTGACGTCGTATCTCCTCATAGGCTGCACTATCATGCCAGCTCGGAGGCCTATTTCATGTAGCTTGGTTCGGTTCTGTTTCATTGTTTCTATTGAATATATGCGAAGAGATGCCCGGCTCGCAATGCATATATAGGTCAGTCAGACCATATACAGACTTAAGCCAAGTGCGGGTCCAGATGTCAGTAATCCACACCAGGATCTATCATTCATCGGATGGAACCTCTTTAACAGGGCTAAAAATGAGCGGGAATTGAATATTGGAGGGAATGCCCCGTGCTGTGATATGCTATCTTTAAACACGGCCGCTTTTGGATGCGGGTAAGTCGATACTCACGTTGAATGTCCCAAATGAGTACTGACTCCAGTTCTGTGGTGTCTGTGGATGTGCACTATCTCAAGGCCCTGTGATGGAGCACAAAGTCTGCCCTGATAACGGCCATGAGCTTTAGGGCTACTGGTTATAGTCGGGTTTCAGACCGGAGGAGGGGATACATGCAGAAGACCACAGGGTGAAGGGTGTCTTTGTCACACTTTGCGTGAAATATGAAGTCGAATGGCGACGATACAGGCCCCGGGGGTTTCCCCTGGACTTGACATATCTGTCTTATTGCGGGTCTTGATTAAATACTGGTGAGTTACAACTGGCTCACAAAAACCAAATCAACCCCTGGATTTTGGGGCACATAATTCAAATCCACTACAATTGATTTTGTCGTCACCTTCTACGGCAAGTTATCCAGCCGCCGCCAGCTCAGTAAAAACTCGTACCTTGGCTAGGTCTCCATGAGCGCCAGCGTTTGTCTTATCTTTGGTAAGACTTCTGCCTGATAGAGCGAAAGACGAAATGTCATAAATAGGTCATCAAGGACACACACAAAGGCAGTATACAAAAAGGTAGAACGGCTCATGAAGGCTACGCTATAACTGCCGCTAGGCCTATGTCTTACGAGCGCCACTAAATTTCCTATACAATTTAATGATCGGCTGGAAACCGACGCAAACAATAATTATATAGTAGCAACCAGTTTGAAGAATAAGTGGGGATCTCACCCATTTTTGGAAGAACCTCGCTACGTGCACGGGTCAAATTTCGTGTAATTCGGCACATTACAGCGAGCCCTTGTTACAGTAGATAAGTGTGAGAAAAAGAAAAAAGAATCACTCTTATACTATTGAGTATAGAAGGTTCTAATGAAGCTGTAAAAAAACAAGAGATGTTAGTTATGTCCTTAAAGACTTAAGCTTGCAATTGCCTACTGGATTATCCAAATACAAGCCTTAGTTGTGTAATGACAATTTCCGATAAAATCATGCCTCACTGCAGTCTTCGAATTGCTCTGCGTGATCGAAGTCGCTGTCGTCATCAGAAAGATGGTCGTCCTCGATAGCATCAACGCTTTCCATCACTGCACCTTGACCAATCGAAGCTACTCTCAAGTCTCCCATAAGATCTAGAGCTCTTTCCAGCTTCTCTCCCGCCAGGTCACGGTACTTTCTATCCTCGCTTGCCATACGAAGCAGAATCTCTTGCTCCTTCTGGTTAAGTTCAGCACGCTGCCTCGCTATTTCTTCTTGAGCCTTTTCCAGTTGTAGCTGGATAAACTGCTTGTTCCGTATAAGCTCTGCAAGCGTTGCCTGAGTATCTAGTCGTAGTTGAGAGATGGCTTGTGTAAATGTGTTATCTCCCAGAACTCCAGCAAGGTTTTCTGCATCAGCGAGAAATCGTTCTAGTCCCGCTGAGTCGGTACGTAGACGATGAACAGCGGTATGTCTGATTGCTGCGATTGATTGTAACAATTCTTTCGAGGGCTTACTGCTCCCTTCCCAAACTAGATTTCCCTTGCGTCCGAAAAGCTTTGCCCACTTACTAAGCTCCACCGATTCAGGGCAATCCCAGCCTTGTTTCTGCATGACATTTGGAAGAGCTCTCAATCCAAACTGATAACAGGCAAGTTCCAGGGTCTTTTGTATTTTCTCCATAAGCATATGTTCCGCAGGGAATGGTAGGTATACTGGAAGCACCGATGAGTTACCAACGTCATTTCTCGCAATACCGTCATTGATGTCTGTCGATCCAGTCATTCACCTTGAGTTATCTGCGAGATTGATTTCACTTACCGTTCAGGACCGTTGTAGCTTCTGTCCATTCTGAGCTTTCCTGGCTGTCATCGCCGTGGGTTTGGAGAATGCCCTCGAGCGCAGGTTGTTCGGTCCTGGTCGCTTGTTCTTCCAATAGAGTTTCAACTTCGCTCTGGGTTACGGAAGGCGCAAATAGTTCGGGAAAACGTTGGCTGGCGATCAGGTTCGACTCGTACACCTTATCCGACAAGAGCCTCAATATCGACTCATGTACGCTCTCGGCGTGGTGCTGGGTCACAAGCTGCAACACCGAACTTCTGTCCCCTGGATGCTCACTGATACATCGTTTCACACCTTTGACTTTCCTGATTTTGGCTTTCTCGCCTACAAAAATCTCCCTTGTCGCCTGAAAGACAACCCTATCGAATTGGGTCGATACACCTGTATCCATGTTGGGCAGTCTGTAAAGTTGACTTGATATTCGAAGTACACAATAATGAATCAAGGCAGAAGAAAGATGAAAGTTCTTGGTAAACTTTAGTAGCTCGTTTCTGGTAAAAGACCTAATTAAAAGGAAGAAGGAAGAAACTAGAATATTTCTCACAAATGATTCTCAAGGCAGGGAGCGGGGAAATCATGCTGCCTTGTTGGTAGGCCTCCTGCGGCCTGTTTGTGGCATGCTTATTGGCTATCTACATCTCTATGGATTCTCTCACTTTCGCTGAGGGTGGACGTTTCGCATCGTCATTGGCTGATCATCCTCGTACTAACCCCGCATTCCACTTTCACCGCAGACAGATAATGGTCGGCGGGGACAAGGTTAACGCATTGAGCTAATCGGAATATCATCTATTAGGGATACGGAACAGTTGGGCATCATCGCCCGACTTGTTGGGATCATTCGAATCCACTTGGTATTTGTTGAAGTTAAAAGGGCTGATTGATATGCCCAAGAGGAGCACAGCTCCAGTATCCACATCCCAGTCACCAACATCACAGACCACCTTAGTCACACGGTCTCAACAATTTATGGCACAACCTTTGTTCCTGTCACTCAGCGGTACCTCGAGGGGCTTCAAATCTCCGAGAGCTGTGCCCTCTGAGAGTTCTACACGTCTCCTGAATGCGTGGCTTCAAAGCGATGTTCGCGTCCAAGTCCGTAATCAAACTTAGATTATGGTACATATTACAAGGCTCTCAGCGATTGTGTCGCAGGGTAAGCATGATCTTCACGGCCTCAGCAAATAACTGCATTAGTAAGCTAGGTATATGCTTCAAGTAACTCTGGGGGATGGAACACCCCGCACATAACACCCTCTCTCCATGGTTTTTGAGGCCGTGCATGAGCATCGTGCATCCTGGGCCTTCCGTGACCTTGTGATCAAGCAGTAATAAGAGGAGGGAGAGATAAGATGTGTGGATGGAAGAAATCAAAACATCAGTTATTAGCCATCGGTACAGCAAAACACCAATGTTCGATTTGGCCAATCTTGACCTCGGGTAAGAATAGCAGCTTTCGAACAGAAGCGTTAATAACTACCACCATCAAGCCGTATAAAGATAGCGATCAGTTTATATATCATCACAGTAGTTCCGTCTTCGATATCTGGTTAAAAATGGGCTCTTCGCCACCCAATAGCACCAATATGTAGATTCTTAAAGGTAGGAAAGCTAGTATTAAGCATATTGATCTGGGCCCTTCCTATTGGGAGGGTCCTGCTAACCTGGCATAGATTGTTGATGATATGCCTTGATTCCAGATATGCTTTGTTTAACCCGAGAAATATTAAATCTTGGTAACGCGGTTTAACGATTATTGAACACCGATATATAGGAGGGATAATTCAGACAGGCAATGTATTATAAATTCGTGCTTTTCATGATACCTGCTCTAAATTAGTTGCGTAAGGGCTAAAACTGCCCATAATTGTATGACTTTTGATTCCGTATATATTAATACCTCGCGACCATTGTACGACTCCCCATCTTCCAACCTCGAAGCGACTTCACCTGTCGTTAGTCGCCGATATGAGACTTAGCAGTGGTATCGTGGCCTTGTTATCACTGGCTACTAGCCACGGCCTAGCTAAGATCCACAAGCTTGATTCAGAAAGATACCAAGCTGACATAAAAACCAGGAAGTGATTAACCCTCCATTCTGTCGTAGTATGATAGGTTGACATATTGTATAGCCTCATTACAACCCTAGAGGCATTGAATGACATCGCCTTCACTAATGGTGGAAATAGAGCCTTCGGTCTTCCAGGCTACAAAGCTTCAGTTGATTATATCTATACACGCATCTCAAAAGTCGAGAACGCCAAGATCTGGAAGCAGACATTCCCCGCACTGTTTACTTTCGTCAACTCGATCGAGCTAAATGTCGACGACAAGTCTATCGATGTCTATGGCTTGAAGTGCTCTCCTTCAACAACCAAAGCGGGCATCACGGCTGAGATCGCACTCGGCCCCGAAGGCGCTGCTGGCTGTGACACTTCATCGTACGATAATCTCGATGTAAAAGGCAAAATAGTTCTCGTCCGGAATTTCCCATGTCGTACTAGTGAAGGTCTTGCTGGAAGAGTAATCTCTGTAGCTGCAGCTGGTGCATCTGCTGTGATTATTTACGATGACCCGACGGTTAATGTTTCTGCTGGTTCCCTTGGCCAGCCTAATCCCGGAAAGTATGTTCCAGCAGGGTTTATTAGCCACGTCGATGCCTTGAAGATCAAGGATCGTATTGAGGCTGGTGAAACTGTTAAGGCTCACTTTCAACAGACGCAAATCGTTGAGAAGAGGTTGACGCAAAGTATTATAGCTGAGACCATGGGTGGCGATCCTCGTAATGTCATTATGGTTTGACAGACTCCCTGAGCACAGAAATGCTGATTCTAACGATTGATAGCTTGGTGCTCATCTTGACAGTGTTCAAGACGGTCCCGGTATCAACGACAACGGTACGCCATTTCCTTCAGCTAAAGCTCACGGCACTAACACATACAGGCTCCGGCTCATCTCTCATCCTAGAACTCTTCCTGGCACTCTCAAAATACAAAACCAAAAACAAGATCCGCTTCGCATGGTGGGGCGCTGAAGAAAACGGCCTCCTAGGCAGCAAGCACTATATATCTAAACTCTCTGCCAGCGACGTCAACAACCTACTCGTATACCTCAATTTCGATATGGTTTCCAAGGGATTCTTTGGAGTTGCTGATACCGATGGGAGTTCTTATGGAAGTAAGGCTCCTGAAGGGTCAGAGGCCACAGAGAAGATTTTTGTGGAGTATTTTACGAGCAAGGGTGTTGAGGTGACGCCTGTTGCTCTTACTAATGGAAGTGATTATGCGCCTTTTTGGCAGGCTTTAAGAAAGCCTTTCGGTTTCTTACATACTGTGAGTTGAATGGGTATTACAGGGGACACCGCTGATATATTTAGGGAACGGCTGTTAAGCAGGATCCTTGCTATCATAAAGCCTGTGACTCCATCGACAATATCAACTCCAAGACACTCACTCTCAACGCAAGGGTAAGGCCAATCTGCCCAGTATACATTGTTAGCGTTCTAATAAAACCAGGCCGCTGCACATCTACTGGCTGTTCTTGACGACAGAGGCACAAAGCTCATCCATAAGACTAAAACTACTGCGAACATACTAAGTGGTCTGTAGTCACATGAACTAAATTCTGCGAGAGAAGAACTTGCACAATTTGGCAGTGCTTGGGGTAGACTTGCAAGTGTTCAAGCATTCTGAGTATGGTACCCTTGGAGCATGACCTTTCGTAGTATATTTTTGAAGCTGAGTGCGGGTGTCCCTCCACTCTTCTCTCATGGCTGTGTAATGGCTTATGGTCAGCACACTGTTCACACCTAGGTTTAGATTGCCGGGTGTAGTAAGCTCCTGTTTTAATTTTTCTGCTCTTTCTCCTCCACTTCCTGTTATGTCTGCCTACAGTGTTGGTTGCTGCTTTTAAATCCCCCTTTGAAGGTCTGTTAGAAGCTTACGAATAGATATAATACCGTGCCTCGATAAATATAGCGATGCAGTCCAATGTCTTGGTCTCACGTAAGAGATCAGCGGATAGTGACCTGAAACCCAAGTGAAAATGCAAAAAAAAAAAAAAAAAAGAAAAAGAAAAAAAAAAGAGCCTCCTTGTTGCGACTCAAGTTGGTTCCACATACCATAATAAACCAAACGAGACAACTAACACATAACTGTGTAACCCCAAAGTGAGCTTCGATGGCTATCATGACCTGATCATTTTCTCCGACTTTTGGGTAAAACCACGTGGGCTGAGTCGAAAATGTCCTAACGTGCTATATGGTAAGAGCCTTGCCTCGTTATCGGTATGACGAAAGGTTTTAGCCGTTTTGCACTAAGCGGCAACTTTTGTGGTATTTGGGGAATGACCATTGTTGCCAGTTTTGCCGCAGACCTTTGTATTATTAGACAGAAATCCCACTTGCACGGACCGTCAAAGCCAGCAGCCGACTTTTTTTACCGGTTTCACTCAATGCTTTCATCGTGAGGCATCACCTGTGTGACAATATCACAACTAAGGTAACTTGATTGTGATGTTGGATGACTGTTGGGCCAGCCGGTGATCCATTCGACCCTCATCATTATCTCTCACCGCCCTGTGTTCTCTCACGCTCTTTCTGTTCCCTCTCTTCCCATTGGCGCTCGTCCTCTTTAGCCAAGCGACGGAACTCGTCGGGGACGTCATCATGGCTCAGTGGCTTCCCTGCCTGCAGTGTTAATGCCACTTCATTATGAAATGAATATTCCTGGTTCAATATCAAAGAGTAGAAACGCTTTGATACCTCTTCACATTCCAGATCATCGGCGGGCTACAGACACCCTATAACATGAGAAAATCCTGCTACTTAGAATCCGCTCACAACGTGTATCATTTTATCTTATAATTGATCTGTCTTGTTCTCGACCGCAGAGCATGCTGAAAGGTGTGCAATCTGAGTGCATGTGAGCCGTAAGTCTGAAATACGTTAGACTGTAAGTCGGTCTTGCACTATGGTATCGTCAAGTCCAGTGCTCTTCTGCAAAATCAGATCACTGTTGGAAGGATTCAAGCAATTCGATATTCCGTGGCAAGCGAAGTGTGCTATACGGCACGTCTTGAGGGCCGCCAGGACTTCATCTGCGCTGGGATATGTATGAGCTGTCGTTCTGATAGGGAAAAACGCTAAGATAAAAATCCCCGGATTCTCTTTATCTACTCCAGGAAGATCTCTCGGCGCTTTGTCATCACCTGACCTTTTCGGCGATGCTGGCATGGCTGCAATAAGTATTTTATTGGCATATTGAGTACCGAATGCTTCCTGAATGCTCTTCGCCTACTTCTGTGAATATTCATGTACCTTGATCAGTGATTTGTACGATGACACCATCTTGAAAAGGCATTCCCCTCTGATCCTCTTGTATGTATCTCTGCAGCGTGGGAGAGCATCGAGCTCGCGAATCCTGAGCATATCCACCTCGTGGAAGACCTTCACTTGGATCTGTCTGTGGAAATAAATGCATTGCGTTTCCAGACTAAAATACTAGAGTAGAAACTCTACACCGAACGAGTGCGTTTTGTAAGCTGCACCATTGGCCCATCTCTACTACTGACGAATACATCATGTAGTTGGTACTGATCACTAGTGCGACGGCCCTCCACAGCATCAAGGCTACCGCCACCAAGATTACTAGTGATGTCAGGCCTGATCTTATAGTTGTAAACGGTCCTCGCCAGAATCAAACTCATCTCAAGGTAGGCCAGGTTCTTTCCAATACATCCCCGAGGCCCAGTAGAGAAAGGAATGAAAACGCTCTGAGCTAGAGCAACGCTCTCAGCCGAAACACCAGACTTATTCTTCACATCAACTATCCAACGCTCTGGATCAAACTTAAACGGCTCAGGGTAGATCTCAGGGTTATAGTGAAGGCAGTAGGATGCACAGCTGACATTGATACCCTCAGGGATAAACTGCCCATCGATCACGATTCCGCCCTTCTCGACCTCTCGAGCAAGATCAGCTGGAACGGGAGGACTCATACGCAATGTTTCGTCGATAATAGCTCGAAGATACTGACAAGAATAAAGCGCCGTGCCGCTCTTGATATCTTCAGCACTAGAGAACACAGAAGTAATCTCTTTTGCGAGCTTCTCCTGGATCTGAGGGCTGCGCGAAAGGTAGAAGAAACCAGCAGCTATGCTGGTAGCAGTCGTGTCAGAGCCAGCAATAATGAGAGACTCACTCTCACCAAATAGCTCATCTTTGCTGTATCCCTTTCCAGTTACAGGGTCCACGGCCTGAAGGAGATAATGGAAGAAGTCTTTTCGGCTGTCAGCTTCGGGCTGGTTCAATTTTTGAGCGTCGTATTCGACTTTTGCTCTCTCTTCGAAGCATTTCTCGACAAACTCTTGCCATCTACTTAGGGCAGGGGGTGCAGCGACAGCGAGGAGTCGGTCGAGACCACGAGGCTTGAGCCATACCCATAGAGCAGTAAAAGGGGAACAAGCGATCTAGATCTCTGGTTAGTCATAGCCATAATGTACTGGCGTTCTTGAAGGAGGCTCTTACGGGGTGAAGAAAAGCCATAAAGTCGGTCATGAGGCGTGGGATATGTCGCAGATCGCTATTGTGCTCCTTCATGCCAAACGATTTACCAAAACATAGATCACCAAGGATGTCAAAAACCAGATGATCTGACCATTGAGCCATGTTCAGAGAGTTAGACCATTGCTTTTTACCAATCTCTTTGTTGACTAATTCGAACCATCGATCAATGTTCTCTTGGATAAACGGCTCATAGGAGCGCACTGCCTTATCGGAAAAGGCGTTGTTCATGACGCGCCTCTTCCGAGCATGAATAGTCTTATCAATCGTGTTCCATGTTGTCATGGCATGAATATTGCGAGGATATGTCTTGTAATATTCTGCCTTTTTCACATTGGCTTTATTGGTGAAGATGGTCTTGAGGCCGGTGGGAGTGTTGATCAGGACACTATCGGGAGAAATGCGGAATGCGGGACCTATTTGATACGATAATGTCAGACGATATCTTCCTATTAGCGTCTCGTAAAGAATTTAACTCACCGTACTTCTGCTGTAGTTGCCAGAGCCATATATGGCGATTCTGCTTCTTAGTACGGTAGTACGCCGGAAATGCTGAGATGCGTGCCAAGAAAGGGCCTGGATATTTGGAGAGAGGATGGAAGTAAAGTCTATACACAATCACAGAAATGATCCAACTCGAAACTAGTGCGGCTACCAGAAGCGCAGCTTGAGAGGAAAAGATGTCCTTCACCGTGTATTGAATGAACATGGCTACTTGCGGATGTCTGCTTATGTTTAGGAAACAAGATGACGACTATTTGAGGCGAGGATACGAACCCACTTAATAAAATTTGGCCGTCAGGAATCGTCCACTTACGGACGAAGCAATTGTTCCCAGTCTTGACCTACTTACTGGCCTGATCTATTACTCGAAATAGCTCCGAAAACGTTCCTTTTGCAAGATAAGAATAATCTGGAGCCAGCTCAGCTACTTCTGGCATTAGTAAATTATCCACTGCTATACATTGGATCTGGTGTGTTGTGGCTAGTGCTTCACTTATTTACATGGTCAAGGGCTGCTTCCTTGCTCTTCTTAAATTTTATATTTAGCCTCTGGTGTAACTATTTAGAGTATTATAGTTATCATATTATTTTCTTAGCCAACTACTTCATAGTATCTCCCCATAAACCCTCCTTGCTACCTGTCTAGACCTAGATCCTCATCAAGTCCACGTTCCTGAAAGATTGTGCGCAAGACAACCAGTGTTTGGAAATTGCCCCGTTGAAGTAGCTTCTCGCCTCATCTCGGCTCATTGCGGTCAGGTCAACAATGTTTCGCCCGGCAACCGATATCGCCACCTTTTGGTATCGCGTCGTACACAGGATTCGCCCTCGGTTGCTTTGCGGAAGGGATCGGTACAAGCCGTTATCCGCACCTTTCAAACCCATGACAGCTTGCATGTCATCAGCGTTGTCAACCACAAGAAGCCAAAATTTAAAGTACTTGACGTGCTGCAAAGATGTATGAGATCTTAGCGCATAGGCTACGTCGACCTCAATAAGGCATTCAAGGGCGACGTGATTGGATTCCTAAATCATGAAAGCTATCTGATGTAGAAGAATAGATGATGGCTCAATTTGTTCTCAACCTATTCGCGGGTGTTTGCCTTGTAACCATATTTAGTCGAAAAGATCGCCAATGCCACCTATCGGCGAGCGCTGGGCTCATAACTTCGTCAACTGACAACCAGAGCTCAAGACACTTTTTCTTTTTCGGAAATATGACTATTAGAGAGCATAATGCAGATATTCATCCCCAGGGGCTGTAAAGGCCCGCATAAAAATAGATAGGTATAGCTCTTCCAGCCCACGCAAAGTGGCAAGAATGGAGATCAAAAGGGTTTAAACTAAATATAACCAGGCGGAAACTAGTGTTATTAAGCCAAATAATCTGCCGTAATGGGAGTACGTGGCGTGCACGGGCTATTGTTTCGCATATCAGGACCTAATGCTAGAGGGCATGAACCGTCAAATTATGTATCAGGACCTGATACCGAGGGTAATTGGGACAGCAAGGACCGAGATCCCAGCGATTCGGGGATGTTGTTCTTAGGAGATGACAATGATGTGGGGATTTGAACAGTATTGGACGAGCACAATTGATCATAACCATAATTATCTTCTTGGCTTCTCTGATAGACCACCAAGGTCTTCACGAGCTCAAGTGATTGAGCCGGGACGTCTTGGGGACCGATACGGAGATTGGCGCACAACTATACCGCCAGCTATCAATCGCCCTCACCGAGCGGCATGTACGCGGGGCTCGTCCCAACTTCGGCTGTTTTGATAACGTGACTGCGGCAGCCGTTCAGGACGTTGTCTTTATCGGCCAAAGCAGCGGTATACAAATTATGGCCTAGATGGGGCTTACCCAGACAAGCTACGGCCATCGCTGCGTATGATATATGCCAGCTGCTCTGAGGGGTAACATAAATTTCTCTGACTTATCTGACGACGACGTCTGTTAGACCGCATTGAACATTCTACTCTAGTATACTAGTCGGTAACGGGCCCTGTTACTGACTAGTATATTAGAGTATGCGCAGAATATGAACCGTCCTTCTTGCGGCCATAAACGTTCGTTTTGGATCACAACAAGCGACAACAAATAGTATTCTTAAGGAGGCAGACTGAATTTCACAGTTTTCACACTGCATACACCCATTCTCGCCGGCCATTCAAAGTCGGTTCGTGCACAGGAAGTTTGAACAGAGCGCTGGGCGGCCTGTTATTACTGCCGGGTCTGTTACGGTAATCCAATTTTGCTGCAGCTTGGAGAGTTATTTATACTTTGTGGTAAGGACCAAAACACCCAGATCCTAATTAATCAGTCAACGATTCCTAGAACCAATATTGTCTTGCTATTCGCTACTATCTTATAAGGATAACTTTGGACGCTTTGGGGATTAGAGCACGCAGTCAATTTTCAACTACCTGAGAACTAGTAGCCTTAATTATGTATGTATTTATACGGACTGAAATCCCCCTTGTAGATAAGTTTTAGGCACAGGAACAGAGTCTCAGTAGATCAATATTCTCACCATGGCAGACGATCCTAAGGACCTCAAAGAAGCGCTCAAAGATATTGAATACGAAACAAGAATGGTAAACTGTGTACGGCTTTCATCCACTAAATCATGGAGTGAAGCTCGGGCCATGATCAATACGATAACTGATAGAGTAAACTTTGCATTTGCGCTTGCTGACATGCCTGAGATCTTTCGTGAGGAGATGATAGAAGAACTATCAGACCGGATGCATGAGGCAATTAAAGATATCCTCACCAAAGCCCAAATGAACAAGAAATATGACCCTGCATTGATTTTTCCAATTGTTGCTACACCCGAGACCCTGGCTTCCTTAGTCGGATCGGCACGCCGGTGTTACCTTTGTAACACACCTTTTGCAGAATATCAAAAGATCATCTGGAAGTATTGCTGGAAACATGCAATGCACTATCACTGCCTTCGAAATAAATTAATAGACAATGAACTTCCTCTATATGGCCCCTGCGGATGCGTACCTCCTTCTATTATCATCACCAATCTCGAAGTCCAGGATGATGGAGAAAAATAGATTGATCTTGATCACTCGATAAGCTAGAGATAAAATGAATTGCTGTGGTGCATCACCCTATCCTCATGATGGTCCTGCGCGAACGGACTTGACGAGGGTTAAGATTGGGTTAGTATAATAGCCACACTGTCAGAGCTTTCTTCCAACCAAGGACGTGGCTTGTAAGAACAAGAGAACGTTTGAAAGAGAGGGAATTGATAAGTATACAAAGTAAAGAACATCTAGGGTAGGAATTATAACGTACGTGGTGAACTAGTACCAAAATTCCTTCATATTATATCCTCCCCATCCAATGAAATGATTGTCAACCATCCAATATGTCACAATCAGATAAAGACGCCAGCATTTCTGTTACACTTCAGGCGCTTCAAAATAACCCAACTTTAAAGCTCCGACAAACTGCAGAGATCTAAAAAGTTTGCCATATAAAGCTATGGCGTAGACATAAAGCATTCTTACTACGATACGATACTAGCCCGAAATCACGAAAATATTCAACATAGGCAACAAACCGCAGCTCAGTTTATCTTCGACCTAGATTGGAGACTTTGCGATGTTGAGGCAACAACTAATCAACTACTGGTCGACCGCGACTGACGGTAGACAATTGCTCCGATACACCTGATAATGTTGGCTGCAAGCCATGATGTTTTTACTTGTACTAGCGCCAGATGATATGTTCCTGCAACAATTTTGCATTCATGGGTAAAATAGTTACATACCAATAGGATGACTAGATAACTGTGTGGTCAGGTGTGTCGAAAAGACTGCATTTGATTTGGCCTAGATTTGTATTTATTGGAATTGTTTTGCATCGGCGATAACTGTGCCTGTTTGCGATTTCCACTAAGACTTGCGCTTTCCCCTGCTAGGACCCCCGCAGACCACCCCGATCTCTGACCAGGATGCCTTTTGGCAAGGTGAGTGTTAACGTCTCTAGCCAAGCAAACATGTTGACGCTTCTGACAAATAAGCAAGAATCCGATAGTCAGACAGAAGTAGAAACGGGTATATAGGGTTGGAAGGGCCGAGCTGCGTCATAGGCTTGAGTGCCATGGTTTGATGGATACTTCTCAAGAGCTAAAGAATCATAAACGGTTGGTTAGATTTGATATTCGCCGTTATAGGCCCTGGTGGACAGGAGTCAAAACTCGACGCGCTGCTGTTAAAGTGTGGTCTTGCCTGAACGTGTAACCAAGCACCAATCAGAAATCCAAATCAACCCCTATCAAAATCGAGTCTACCTACCCCAGCGCTAGTCCATTTTTCGAAATTCAAGTCCACCCCTTGTCAAAAATCAAGTCAACCCCCTGTAAAGTGTGGTAAATTAAATCAATCGCACAGGAATTGATTTTGGACTGTAGGACTAGGGTGCCCGTCCCGATTCTATCCTCTTTCCCGGCTTAGTTATGCTATTTCTTATTTTTCTACTTAGGGTCTGCCAGGACTTGGAACGGACGCTACAGCATCTTGTGTCTTTCATTGCTGCGAGTGGTTTTCAAGACGTGGATTCTCGAAATATTCCTATTCTTGATTAGGCTTATGTATCCAATACAGCGCCAAAGATCGCTCTCGTGGATCTTGAGAACTGTGGCGAGCTTGGACAATACCAACGCTGGACCTACGACACGGCCTTGTTTGGCACTGATACAATGATACAATCCGTGGCCTATTCGGCTGCATCGCACCGCAGAGCTTCCCCGCAGTCAAAGACGCCGCATTGTTTTGTGGGATAGACCTCGAAGCTCTATACCCTGGCATGTACTCGACTTCCTTCAAGAAACGGGAACGCGAATTTGAAGCAGCTTGCCGTTCTCTTGAAGGAGTTGCGGATACAGAGACTTTCCAACACGAGGTCAAGCGTATCTTCGACACTGTTGCTACGAGTCTCTCTGTAGATGTTTTGTCAAATCATCCTCAGCTTGCTACGGAACCTCTCGATGAATTCGATGTGAAAATCAGGCTGCATTCTGGACGACTAGCATCTCGTCGATTCGAAGCTACAGTCGTTGGAGTATTCTTACGAAAGGGGCTATTGGGATGATGACGATGGGCCGACTAGCTGCAGGGGCGTTATTGTAGATAATTGTGACTATGACTTTCATTACTCGGACTGATTTTCTTTTGTTTCCCTACAATTCTAGGAAGACTGGCACATATTTGGTGCGATGGAAATAGGACTTCTCTGATGGTAGTCAAGCCATTTCAAGTCATTTCTTCCCCTACTGTACCGTACCAATGTTGATGTATATTATTTCAATTTCCGTCCATGCCAACCAAGACCGCCTCCACCCCCCAAGGCCCTTCCGTTAGCTCCTCTTTGAGAAGAAAGCAGATCCCGATTCCTCGGTCTGTGCCTTGAGTTGTAATGCTAATCGAGAATGCTCTTGGTACAGGGACACCAACAGTCTCCAGAAACTTGAGGGTCGCGAACTCGCTGTGAATCAGGTATTCGGCAAGGTGGACAGGAAAGCCGACCGCAAAGCCCATAAGTCGCGGCACTCGTAATAGCCATGTTGCGGACTTATCGTCAAAGCAGATGCGAGCATGGTAGTTGGCACAACCAGTGAGAGCTCCTGACCAGGCAAATTTTGAGAGATGTTCAATAGAACAAATCTTTCCGCTGTCCAAGCTCGAGGCAAGTTCACAAACAGCCCTGTAGTTAATCTGAGCACAAAGATCGGTGATTTCTTTAGCCATGAGCACATGTCCGTCCATCAACAATAACGCTTGTTCGTATGCAGCTACACCGTCCGTAACTGGTTTGAGTCTCTGCACCGTGTCGCTCAATACCAAGATTCTATTCAATCGCGACCCTGCTATTTCCAAGTAGAGGGTAAAGTCAGCGAGATGTATTGAATCTAAAATATTGAAAGTTCTGGTTCTGTCTTGGAAATCGCGTCATAATGATAGAGACCGTCGGTATGCTTATGCCGACAGCAACGTCGTTGCAATTTTAAGAAGCAATGAGCGGCATTCGCTCTGAAGAAGGCATTAATTATGCTCATGTTTATTAATAAATATTGGATATGGTAGGCCCCCAGGCAGAATGGATGTCGAAGTTAAATAAGATCAGGCAATTTATAGTTTGAGCTATGGTTCTAGCATAGATAGTATCTCTAGGACCAAAGCCCCTCACGCAAATACCATCAATGGATTTCCAGAGCTCCCATAATCAACATTGCTCCCTGGATTACTCGACTTGCACCGAAATCTGACCATCGTGTACAAAATAATTATTCGTTACGGCACCTTATAAAGGCAGATGCTCTGTTGCATATGAGAAAGCATGCGATATGTATCAGAACACGGTAACAGGACCGTCGATACTGACGATATCCAGCCAGCGATCTATACTGACATGCAATGAGCATGGTAAAGAAATCGTCGACATAAGGAAGCGATTAAACATCTAAGGGCGAAACACGTTAGCTTTATCAGGCGTCCAGGGCACCTCAGACAGACGGATACGCATGGTCATTACTGATACTGCTTTGAATGTGGCTCTGGGCTAAAAGATCATCGCAGTCTTGATTCCAACGAAGCAATGTAGAGTCCTTTGAAGAGCATACACAACTATACAATGGATTGTTATCCTGGTTTGTCGTGGACTTGAGTCTCTTATAACTACTGTAGCCAATTGCAAGGCGTCTTATCTCCTCAGAATTCAGTAGTAATTATGCCATGGATTCACCCCGAAGTTATTCTGCAAAAAGTCCTGCACAGACCTGTCGCTTTCAAATAATGCTGTGAGTGCTTCTTTATCGCCGTCAGTCCTCAGAACTTCGAGGCCCAAAACAGGTTGAAGCCACTCGCCGACCTCGACCGGAACGCCGGCAGGGTGGCCCGGCGACACTATCCAGCTTCACCCTACACTTAGCTCAGGCCGTTCAGCACGCCGGCCCTAACATGTTGATGATCGACGACATTGGACTTATTGATATGAAGGTGTCGCTCGTCCGTAAATGGGATCGCCAGTCGAGCCCGGCCGCGACAGGGTCAAATACAGACATCGAAGACTTCCCCGTCAAGAATGGAATAGACGCCGACGCGGGCCTGGAATGTTCAACGAGAATAACCAAGTATCTCAGCAGGAAGCTAGGTATTCATGAAGGCACCCTGGCCAAGAAGATCTATGCGACAGACGTCCTTGGCGCTGGCGTTTATGTCTTTTGCGACAGGCCACCACCACTGTTGCAGCTAAAGAAGGGGATGAGCGTGCTAGCTCAACATTGATCTTGAGCATCAGCCGGTCTCTATTCTAGTAGACGCCAATCGCCTCGCACGTGAACGCGCGGAGGAGTACAACGCCAGACTTATTGTTTTCTGGGCCCTTACGCTAGGTTTGAAGAAGCCTTTTAGTAATTTCCTGAAGAATCACAACGAGTTTTCGCCCAGCAGTTCATCGATAGCTTTCTCAACTCCTGGGAAAGGGAGCTCTCCGGCGTCGGATCTCCACCAAAGGCGACATACAGCAGCGTCGTTACTGCCGCCTCGCCGCCTGCTGCCCGTGGCCTGCAGACCCACCCGCCACAATAAACCCGACAAAATGACCAACCCCGAGAAGACCCCCTTGTCTTTATCCGACTTGAAGCCGAAGAGTAGCTACGTGATCCAGACCCTTATTAGTGGATAGCTAAATATTGAAAGATCTGTTTTCATAAGACTATTCTAACACGATAGCAGAATCCGCATTGGCCCCCTCAGATAGCATCTTCCTAGCAGCATTCTCGGCCTCTCTGGCTTCCCTTGCATGCCGACTCTCGACATCATCATCGTATAAGGGACAGTTACCCTCCTTTCCACCTAGAGACGCGTTGTTGAAGTGACTGTAATTACAGGATTGGGAGCAAACGTAGCATTGAACGTTTTTACAGGTCTTTCGGTTGCAGGTCATCTTGTTACAGCCCGCCTCTTTGATGAATGGGGTGCCGCCTACCGAGGTTAGTGACGAACATACATCAAGAGTATATGGGAATGTACATTTGTTACAATGCCGAATAATTGCCCTCGACATGGCTTCCTCAATCTTGTGCCTATTATCAGGACTTCTTGCCGCGGCTGCCTCTGTGCAACTCATGGGGATATGAGTTTTCTCCTTGCAGTGACGGCAGCTTGTCATTTTGCACTTGGAATTTCTGCACTTGAACTCCTTGGTAACGGATTTGTCGGGATACTCTTCTGCATAGTCACAGAAAGGGCATTCAACCAGGCCTGGTATATTGGCCAAGCGCAACTCTTCTTTTTGCTCACAGCGAGCCAATCTAGTGGAGAGACTTTTGCCAATGAATTTGTCTCGTTCCTGCTTGGCAAAGCTTCCTTTACACCCGTTGGTGGACATACACATTATTTGAGAGTTGCCATAGTCGACTTGCAACTCGACGTTCCGCCGCAGACAGTCTATGCAAAACCACTGATGGATGTTAGATGCACTCGGTATGATAGAAATGCACTTACATGGGCCGGTTCCCCGTCACAATGACCAACTCGACCCATTGGGATACCATTGAAGCAACATTGACACTCAATCAATTTGTTTCCAGAGTTAGGGTCTTCAGATCCATATGGCCCGATATTCTGTCGTTTGATCTTGTCATCTTGTTTGTCATCTTCGCGTTTTCTTTTTCGTGGTGCGTTTCGAGGTATTGTTTTGTATGCTTGCCCGGACTCTACCTGATCTAAGATCAGGTTTACCACTTTTTCTGGGTCGAATTCCAATAGCTTTGCCGTTGAGAGAAAGGAGGAATAGCATATTCCTGGAAAAGTCCTTTTGACAATATCACGACAGTTGCGTCGTATCTGCTGCTGACTGTTCATATTTCGTCCCGCGAAATGATCAGTTATAATGTCTTCGCTGAGGTGTGGTAGAGCTGCTAAATCTCAAGGGAGGGGCTGGTCATTGGCGAGAGATGAGACCTGAGAGCGCGGGACGCCAAACTTTATACACTTTCCATACTTACTATCACCTGATGGCCTCTTACAATACCCTTGAAGTATTGCGGAGAGCTCCAGAACCCTCATTTCCTGCATCTCTGCCTAGGGTTACTTTTTATTCCGTAGCTCAGTGAACAACAAAGCTACACTTCGGGCACGCCGACCTTACAGTCTCCAATCATGGTTCCTGAAGGGACAAATGCCAACACTTTTCAACCCGTTCTCCGCTCTCGTTGTCGCACCAAGGAAATCCTGATGAACTCCTATTTGTGCGGCTATTGCGGAGTGTGGATGGTAATCTAGACGACCCAAGATGAAGGAAGATGTCTCGAGAATCAATGGATAAGTTTCTCCAGCACGCCCACCTTTGCTAGATGCCGCAGTAGTAGTCGTAGGAAATCATGAAATTAGGTGTTAGCCCGTGCGCAGTCCATAGGTGATGCGTAAGCAGGCCTAGTGCTACGAGGCTGAGCTGCAAGGAAGCCACAAATAGAATCGACATTGATGCTTGTAAACCACGGCCTGATCATATCGATCTGAATGGGTCCTAAGGAACACAACAGGTCGGCGACGATACCGTATTAAGTCATTCTATCGGGCGAATGTACTGAAATTGCTAGAGTTTAATTTTGCAGCCTTTTTGCCTGACTGATCCGTCCGTCAAGATCCGTTCAAGTCGAAGCGATGAGAGCGTCAATGTACTTCAATATAGATTAAGGGAAACATATACAGACAACCGTTACATGAGAGTGCTAGACAACTTTATAAGCGGATGGTTATAGATAGAGTTTTAGATACTGTAGACTGTTAATGTATCTCCGCCACGGTTTAAGAAATTATAGTTGATTCATAGACAATTTGGTCTTATACACGAATACAGCTAATAACTGCAGTCACATAAGGTACAATGAGTTACAGGCCAGCCTCCAGCATTCTTAATTTTACCTACGCTTTCTATGCAGCACAGCAAGCCCATCAGTCGCGGTATACTTCCCATTATCAGATCTAGCACCGCATCCGAACCTTGTTAGGAACATATTGTTAGTCTCGACGCTGTCCCCAACACCAGGCGCCTGGCTTATGTTCGACAATATAAGAGTGCGAAGCTGACACAGCACGGCCACATAATGCGAGACAGTCCCTATAGTCCGCATTCTCCGGGCAGCTTCGCATGGAGATAACCGCTCCACCACATTGCATTGAGGAAACCTTTTGGCAAACGCAAGTCTTGCCCAGCTCATCCAAGTCCTCGTTAGTAGGTCGTCGGTATCTCGGACCTTGATGGATGTTTTCGGCACGGAGTGCCTCGATACCCGCTTACAGCGATCGTTGCTGAGTAGGAACCGAGAACCTGCTACTTCTCCTCGTTATGTTGTAGCCGCCTGGGCCTTCGAAAACAAAGCTGCTTGGGGCAACTCAATCACCGACATAGATGTCGCCAGGATAACGAGGCACAGTACCATCCTGACTGCTAAGCAGAAACAGCTGCCTTGTAGATGGGAAACTGTATTTCATGCCCGCTACGCAAATGGTTGTGATTTCTTTGTCTCAAGGCTGCAGCAGATAACAACCGAAAATTAGCCAATTGTACCGAATGTATAGGTGTTACCGTCTCTTGGCGGCTGATAGAAGTTACCATTGTTCTCCTCATTGTCTAGTGAAGTAATAGAGCTTGTAAGCGGAGGCACTTCTGCGCAGACATAGCCAATGGGAAACTTTTCTCGATCTAGCATTTTGTAAGAATGCTAACAAATTGTGAGAACGCATATTCAAAGACTGCCAACGTTGATTGTGGTTAGATTTTGTCCTCCGACATAGCGGTCCGGCAGTTTGGGCTAGGGCACTGTAGCAAACAATAAGGGCGAGGTATTCAAGCAGCCGTCCAGGGATACCAAACATCCACGCCACCGCCTGGAACAGATCAGTTAGCCTTGCGTTATGTTTTGGAGACTTCGCCTGCCGGCCACTTAGTTAATACTTCGCTGCCAGATTCAGCCAGCTGGCCAGTGAGGCGCGAGAGGGTCAATTTCCACCGCCGCGCCGTTTTTATTCATCTCTTCAAGTCGATGAATGAACCAGTTAGCACTGAAGTAGGCAGGCAACAAAGGCTGTGTCAGTCATCTGCGGCCTTTTGCTGCGGATTCAGCGTCACAGTGTCCCACAAAGCTCAGCCTCAGTGATTGGATGGGCATAATAAGACACGGTCTAGGAACATTGCCAGCCTAGCTAACTACGCAATTGCGTAAACTAGCATAATGTGCCCCGGGCAAGCGCCGTTTAGGCCAAGCCTCAGATTATGAGAGGCGAATACCGCAAGGCTTGCTTAGTCAACTAGAGTAATAGTTTTACATAGGGACGTCACGGGTTGATTAGGTTGACACATCGCAGCCACTGCTCAAGGGCAAATTATGAAAATTGTGCAAGTACATAAGTATAAAGAAAAAAGAAAAAAGAATATAAATAGACGTGTTTCTTCTACTATTTCTCATCTCCCTTATATCCTTATCATCCTTCAAAAATTGTCATTTATCCAACCTCTTCACAATACTATCTAATATTTATCTTCAATTTATGCCCACGATGTCAGAGGAACTTTCCCGTCCTAAAATTCCCAGTACCAGACGATGGCTGTAGCCAGCCTTGCAATGGAGAAGGCCACCATCGCCTGAGAGACCGCATAATCAAGGCCATGGCTATCTTTCAACGTAATCACCCAACCTATCTACAGGATAATCACATTGGAGTAACCATTGTTGCTGGCATTGAAAGCTTCTTTAGGGGGAGAATGTCCCAAGACCGGTAGATGCAGCTATTGTTGGCATGTTTAATGTCTCGACTGGCACATTGGTGACCGCAACATCAAAAGGGGTGACCCTCAACGAATGGTTCTTGGAGGAGGCGGAACGGGTAGGTGGTCTTGTGGAGGGCAGAAAGGACTGTTTGCGCACTACTGGAGGTGAAATCCTAGCCAGGAGGTTTCCTGGAGTCGATCACGCAGATTGGCATAAACACGCTGTCGGTAAACCCCGGAAGGACTTTTTTCAGGAAAGTATCAATGATATGTCAGTACCTTGGGTTTAGTAAGCCACTGGAGACGAGTGGTGAGCTGAGCAGTAGTCGGGAAGGTAGATTATGTTACATCCTATAATGCAACAACCAATCCACATTTTAAAACCCTCCTGAAGCTCGCATGTAAAACTTACCCCCTATTTTTAATAGCTCTATTCCCAGCTGCCTTGGCCTCTGAGAAAATCACCTTCGTGAGCTGTGTATGTATGCCTTTCGCAAGGACGTTTCTTCCGCGTTAAGTTAGCTCCGAAGCCAGAATATCTGGAGACTGCATCGTTAGGAGAGATTCCTCTGTGTTGCGATAGTGTTAATAACGCCATGCTGAAGGATCAGCAGCCACTTCAGCTTGCACAAGGTAATCGGTTGACGGTAATAGATATTCATGTCTTATTTGTTAATAATCCATATGAAAACTTGTAAGTCTATAAGCCTTTACCACAGAATTATGATAAAATGGTTTTTTCCCCGAGTAAATGTTCTAAATACGATACATTATTGTATTTAACTGTAGATGCTGCATTCAATGTGGACCAGTT
Organism: Fusarium secorum; assembly: GCA_013363185.1. NCBI lineage: Eukaryota > Fungi > Ascomycota > Sordariomycetes > Hypocreales > Nectriaceae > Fusarium > Fusarium secorum. The sequence goes on along the minus strand of JABEEM010001943.1, from coordinate 954 downwards.
GGCCTTGGAGATCCAGGTACAGAAAATTCTGAGGGATAACATGCCCTTTCTTCAACCCTAGATCAAGCATAGATGATTGCACAATATCATCTAATGTTAGACTGGGACCATTACAGATGTCTACGATCGTTTTGATGAATAGACTGAATGTGGCATATGTCCAACGTACGGCACGCTGTGAAAGCCTGGGTCAGCGCAATCGTATGTACGCACATGGCACATAAAATCGATACATGGAAAATCTGATGTGAGCTGAACCAGATGTCGAAATTACCTGGTGCAAAGCGCTCAGGGATTCGAAACTATACTCCCAGATCAGAAATGGCTCCCTCAACATGAAAAGGCTCAGGAAGGGGATGGGGTGGGGACAAGATGTTCGTACTGCATAAAGGCCGCAGCCTCCTCCGTACAGAAGGAGCTCGACAAGGTACCATTTCAAGCCCGAATACTTAAGCATATATTCTAGCCCATAGACCTTTACGCCGTGCAACAAGGGAATAAAAGCGGACGCACCGAGTGCTACGTAGGCGCTGACCCTCACCGAGCGCCACCGCGACATCCTGAACCGAGGTATGGAGATGAGAGCTGCCGTAGCAGATCCGCAAAATACAACCTAATGGCCTGATTAGCATACTTCAAAGACCTATCACTCTTTTACAACCGAGGATGTGTCTAAATGAACCGGGTGACAAACAATTGCCCAATGAACCTTCAGCAGAATTGGTTCACAGTTGAAGATATAGTAGATCCCAGTGATGAAGGTGCAAACGGTGACGATGACGATCCCTAGCAAATCCCTCCGGTGCCAGAATTGTTCCACCTCGTGTGAGTGGCTTTCGGTGAGATGGTACACAGCGCTGAAAACCAGGCAGATCTCGGCGGAAAAGAAGAAGACACTGAACATGATAAAATCGGTTCTTGTGGCGTCAATGTACCATACATGGGCACTTTCGT
>JABEEM010001941.1:0-32372 GCA_013363185.1 Fusarium secorum | reverse complement strand
CCACTACCTATGGTCGTATGTGCTTGGTGACCAGCAACTGCATGTTATAACGACAGCAGTCCGTTCCCTGTTACTGTGCATGAGAAAACCTTTCCATTGTTAACATCTCAGTTTGTGTCAGAACCAATCTGGCCTGGAACCATGTGAGCAACTTTAATTCTGAAGTCGTAGATCTAGAGACGTCAGCGTGCTGGAGCGCCTGAAACCAAAACACGCATAAACGTCAGCAGCCGTCTACATCAGACGATTCACCACCATATCACTGGGCCATCTCGTTTCAAACCTCCATCGTCATGGCATCCCGTCTATCCAAGCGAGAAGAAGCAAAGAATGCTTGGGAATGCAAACACCGGGCCGCGTAATCTTGTTTCTTGAAACAGGGTCACGAGAAAACTCGTCCATCTTGGTCAAAGCTTGCATCCATCTCCACCGTGACACAGTTCATACCACGATGACATCTTGACCCATGGCTATTGCAATCGAACGGTTCGCATCTTCCCGTTTCCCTGCTCACCCCAATGCAGTAATAAGCACTCGAGCTCTCCGGCTTGGTATTCAAAGCAAGTCATCTGAACTCGGCTGTGCCGCAGATATTCTCCTATCTATAGTTATCGTGATGATTGCATGCTGCATTACCATTATATGCTTAACCAACCTTCCGGGAAGCTACCTTAGTGCCATGCGATCAACAGGAATTAAACCGGGACGTTTCCCTCTGATAGATTAAAAACCCGCCGTGAAACAGGACGAATTAAAAGACTAGTTTTCCACGAATAAAACTCTAAATACGCGTTTCGCCCATTGTTTTCGCATACTGTCACTAATAAATCTGAGGCGACTATGGAGACACAGTACCCGTCCAATCTGTTTGAGGCAAGATCTCGCCAAGACATTGCTTTAACTAGACAGGCGGATAATCGGGCTCTCGTTCCGATTTTTCTTGGTCATTTGTTGTTCCTGAAACATGACACAGCGAATCGACAGGCGGCTCTTCTGTCCGATGGCCGAAAAGACGCAATGGATCTGATGCTACACTGCAGACCGAAATAATGCCAGGCAATACGCCAGCTCTTAAGGCGAGACGCTTGGCTACTACCTCCTTTAATGTCGACCCTCTTGATGTGGCTGTCGATGACGATCCTAGCTCCCTTTGGGAAACACGGATGCTGATACTCCTTTCGATAGGGCACGAATTCGTCTAGTTCCAGTTTTATCTCCGTTGACCAAAAGAGTCACCTTGTTTTGTGTATAGACTCACAGGAATAGATGCTCCATGTAGGTATTATAGATCAGATGGCTATATAAACGTGGGAGAATCTTGTCGAGATATTCCCAAACCAGCCTTCCAGCAAGCTTCTCTTCACTTCTCACCAATCGACCTTTGCCCAACAAGCCTTCTTGTCTTTACCAGTTTCTAAACCGCAAACATGCACTGCAACCTCTCTCTCGGTGTCGTGGCTGCTCTCCTCGCTGGAGCCAACGCCCACGGTCACGTCGCAAAGGTCATTGCCGGTGGCAAGGAGTACACCGGCGGTATTCCTCACGGTGCTCCCTCTGACGCTGTCGGCTGGGCTGCTGGCAACCAGGACAACGGTTTCGTTTCACCCGATGCCTTCAAGACCGCCGATATCATCTGCCACAAGAGCGCTAAGCCCGTCTCCAACGCCGTCACTGTTGCCGCTGGTGATGTTGTCACCCTGAAGTGGGATACCTGGCCCGAGTCTCACCATGGTCCCGTCACTGAGTACCTCGCTCCCGTCAGCGGTGACTTTGCCAGCATCAACAAGCAGAGCCTCCGATGGGTCAAGGTCGCCCAGAAGGGTCTCAAGTCTGGCAGCAACCCCGGTGACTGGGCCTCCGACGATCTCATCCGCGATGGCTTCTCATGGAAGTTCACCGTCCCCAAGAACCTCAAGGCCGGAAATTACGTTCTCCGACACGAGATCATTGCTCTTCACTCTGCTGGTCAGGCAAACGGTGCTCAGGCCTACCCCCAGTGCATTAACCTCAAGGTTACTGGAAGTGGCGGCCAGGCCATCAGCGGTGGTGGCGACTTCACCACCTTCTACACTCCTACCGACCCTGGTATCCTCTTCAACCTCTACCGGTCTTTCTCTTCCTACCCCATTCCCGGCCCTTCCGTCCAATCTATCTAAGACGCTTCCGAGAGGGTGCAGACAAGTGGTTTCTAGTCCCCCAGGTCGAGCTTGGGACCAAAGAGCTGGGCAACGGGCATGCCTTGGGCTCTGATATTCATTGGTTGCCGCTAGTCGGTTCACGTTTTCACAAGCAGCAGAGCTGTGTTGCCATGTATCTACATTTATGACCCGTACAAAGTTACCTTATGCAATGAACATATTGAATTTAAACAAAAAGATCCACTCTCAAGTGGTACACCTGATATGATTTATCAACGAACTAACCTGTCAAGTCTAAACTCGCATTGTAGTGTTTCATGCGCTAAAAAAGTTCCCGCTGGAGCTTAAAACTCTGACCATTATAGGCATTTCAGGCTGAAACGAAGGCTTATTGCCAGTATGTAACATAACGACTGTCTTTATATGCAATGTAACGCTAAGGATGGGCTGACTTGGAGTCGGGAACACCGCTGCAACATGCTGGCAAGAATTGCTGTCCGAACTAGGCGGCAATGGCGGGCAGAATAGCGACAAAAGCCGCAGCATTATGCCATGGTTATTTATCAAAGCTGGAAATGGCTTACTTGAGATGCGGCATCCATTTCTGAAGCCTGACCATGCCTTTCTGTCGGGTCTTGAGTCCCGATGCATTATTTACCAAAACACCACAATCATTTACGGCTCATGCGGCCCTGCAATCATGAGGAAACCATTTGACCGGTTGTCTTAGTGTCAGTAGCGTTCTTCTATGTAGAATCCAGTAGTGCTGTTAAGGAAGGCTGCAAGGCACCCGCTGTGCTCTCGCCGACTTTCAATGTTACGTCCCTTTCCTCGATGAACGTAAGCACCAATTCCCAAAAACAAATCGACAGGTTCTTTTAATAAATTTAGAAGCAGGCTTTTATAAAGAAGCCGACGACTTCAGAGATATTTCTCTCTCGCCCAGTACCTGATTGCTCTGCGGCCGACACGTAAATGGTGGATGAGCAGAAAGCAATTGTGCAAAATCAAATGTGTGACCGTTCAGTCCAGGTTTGCCCTTACACCAGATTAACGGATTTTCACGTGATTAACCCAGGATACCTACCTTCATATTCCAAAAGAACTCTGTATATCATCGGCGAAGAGTGGTGTAGGGGTATCTACCTATAACCTATAAACCTTCTAAAATCCGAACCTAAAATCCTAAAACTCTCTTCCCTACTCCACTCTTCGTTTTTTGTAGTTCAGGAGTTCGAATCTACGATCGACTATTCTTTTTGACCTTTCAAATCATGTAGAATATGCTTTGAGTCGAAGGGTTGCTAAGCACGATGCGTAATTGCCAAAGTGTTGCGTGGAAGATCTCCCGGACATAGTATGTCATATCCTGACATGGAATAGTTCAGAATAGCTTCATAGTCTAGGAAATATATAGGCAAAGTGCTATTACTCCCAAGTGGCTTGATATACGTATGCAAAGAGGGGCAAGGCGGGTATATATCGCTCGATGATAATGGTGATATTGTCCACAAACAGATCATCAGGACTAATATCGGTTCTTTGACGACTTAGAATATCATGTAAGGGACATATTATTGATCGTAGATTGCATATGCTGGCAAGCAACGGACAATGTCGTAAAACAGGAACCGCGTACATACACCCTGCGTAAACACTGACACAGTATTCCAGGACTACTGGGTAGGATGCACATGATGGGTGATATGAAATCTTCATGGTCCTAGGTATGAGCTTGTATTTAACAGCCTCGATTCGTTCGTCACTATACCCTTAGGCTCGAAGGGACCTTTTGGTAGCTTCTGTTGTTGATGAACCCTCCCTTTTGCATGATAATGTAACGAAAGTAATAAAGAAGAAAAGAACAATGCCACGTGCCATATATCGAATAACGGCCATGAGACTCCGCTCAAATGTGAACCTCTACCTAAAGCTGATCGTTGTCACCGCATATGCCATTATGGAACACGCGATGAAGAAAATGAGCTCATACCTGGGCCTCAGGACGCCAGCTTCAACGATAGTGAGAAAAGCGAAGAGATTAAATCTTGCAGGAAATGTTCTCAAGAGTCAAATTACGTGGCCTGGAGTCCATTCTGCTCTAGAGAGTTGAGATGCTGGCTTCCTCAACCAGGCCCGGGATTGATCCGAACTTGGTAGGTCTAAGAACAACGTTAAAAAGAAAAATACATAGCACGAACCTATACACAGAGGTAATTAACAATAACATGATTATTCTAATCTAAAATGAGGGCGCTCTTTCGGCATTCTGATGTCCGGGTTTCCCTTGCGTCGGCGGCAACCCCCTAAGCTCTATCGAATTTTCATCACTAAATGTGCTCAAACGCTCGTGGTGTACTCTAACTTCCTCAGTCTTCATCACGCCCCCGGAACTCATGGACATCTTAGTCTGGCTTTGGCTTCCGTCGGAATCGTCCTGGAGATGCTCTTGCGATTCTTGCCATCCTGACATAATGACGACCGAATTTCGACCATATCGTGAGTTAGGGTTATATCGCTTTGACTGCCGAGCATTTGATGCCCCGGCTGTGTTTCTTGTGTCGACGTCGCGCGGTGTTGTATTGGTCCTGTTGCGGTTGTAGCTTCGTGAACTTGACTTGAGTTCTCGATACAGCATACGGCTATCTGAATTAGCAAGGCGGCCACATTAGAGTAAACGAGGTTGTAACATACAGAACTGGAATGCAGATGGCCATGATGGAAGCGGCAGGCTCTGTCAAGGTCCAGATCGTGAGGTCGACACGGTCATAGGTGATGTCCTCACTCTTCATGCTGACGACCAGTACAGCCTTGACTATACCAGTAATTCCGGCGCTTTGAGTATGTTAGTAACTAACTACAGTATGCTTATAGCAGTTTTTACTCACATAGCACCTAAACTCATAGCGACAGCAACGCCGAGTCGCTCTCGTCGACGCATGGTCATGCGCATCAGGATGACCCAAGGTAGTAAAGCAAGAACAAAGTCAAGAATCGCGGAGTAATCTGAGAAATGTAAGTCGCCAACCACAGTCATTATTGATATCCAAGGACGTACAAGCAGCGAATAGTTGGAAGGTGAGAAGCTTTGATTTGTCCCAGCAAGTTCCAGGCACGTTGTGATTCCAAACCCTCTCGAGAGGCGTGCATTTGGCGAAACCGAAAATCCAGACCAAGTTCATCGAGACATTGATAGTGACGATGATGAAGATGAGGAAGTATTTCATCCATGCGTTGGTGGCAATCCGATATAACGTGATAGCGAATGATGTCTTGCTGATTGTCGTGGCCATTATACCAAAAGCAGCTCCCACAATGGTCGTCTTGTTTATTATTATGAGGTTCTCGTCGCTAATCGTAGCTGCGTGTCGTCCGAAGCCGAGAGATACGAGATATGTGTTGAGGGAGACAGAAATGGCGAGCGCCACCTATACTCAGGACATCCACTGGTCAGAGACAGCATCAAGAGAGGCATTTGCATCTAGATAACTTACCCAAGCCGCGATAAGGCACCAATCATCGTGCCATAAACCTTTACCTCTCCATAGTTTGCAGTAAACACGCAGAAATAACAAGATGAGACTCAGCAGGCACAGAGTCCATACTGACACCAGAAGTCTGGTTCCTCGTTCATCTTCCATTGTAGAGCTCAAAGAACGAGAAGACAAGGGAAATAAAAAAAGAAACGAGACGTCAAGACATGCGCGGCAAGCAATGGTGGGAGAACCAGACGCCGATCCGGATTTCGGGCAGCGAACAGCGGAGATCCTGGGAATAGTGGTCCCTGGGGTTATATACAACGTCGCAGTGACCCTCGGCCCCCCTTGGAATTAACCTTGATCAAAAGGTCCCCTCCGTGGGCAATCGTGTCATCAACATCATATTCAGTAGGGATTGACAGACATAGCGGCCGAACAGATGGATTCATTACTGAGCTAGCTGGGTCAGCGCTTTGATCGCGCACCCACCAGGATAGGGCTGCAGCGTAGAGATGGTGGCAACAGGAACCTCTGCAGCGCCCCTTTTTCTCCTTGTCGGAGCCGACTTTACTTGGGTTGATCAATGAGAATGGCTACAGTGGCCATTGCTAAGTTTGGAATAGCAGACCAGTGCCGCTAGACTGGTGATTTTGGTGCGTTGGTGGCTGAAAGTTCGGAGTAGGGTCCTTCTGCCGTCCACTGATACGTCGGAGAAATTGGTTCCCAGCTCAGATCTAACAAATGTCTGTCTTCAAGAGCCGAGTTTCCCGCGGCCGACCGGGTATAGCATGCAAGGATCAAACACACTGCCAAGCGAGACGGGCATTTAATCCAAGGCCCTTTCACCTTATTCATAAACCTCGTGAAACGAGACGTGTTGGCTGCTTACTGACTTACCTGCGACATGGGTCCATGCTGATCCGGGTGTAATTCCACGAACGACGATGATCTTTTCTTTTCTCGAGCAAAATAACCAGAATCATGGGACGAACCTCGCATGAACCGTGTTGACAGATCTTACAGGTCAGAAAAAGCAAGCGAAAGGACCCGAGCTCGATTAATTGTCACTGCTCGGCGATGAGAACCATGTCGGATGTAACCCTAGAGGAGCAATGATTTACAAGCCCTTGACGGAAATCATGGTTACAGAGTGGGACCGAGTCATCGCATTGATCAGTGACCTGTCAACGGAAATTCATCCCGGAGCTACGTACTAAAAGGTTCATTACAACCCACACGATCGTGAGACCTAGAGAGAAGTTCAGCATCCTTCGTCTCTCTAGCTTGCTCACTAACCGCCAAACGATCTCACCAGGGGAAGTTTTTGAGTTACTCCAAGGGAGCCAAGACTCTAAAAATATGGGTTTCTTTTACGAATATCCATAGATGGAGCGGGGGATTGTCCGGGTCCCCGGATCACTCCATAATATGGAGCATAAAGCACATAAGCTCCTCATGAATTGACCAAGAGTGACTCCGTTCAGTGTCCGTCTCTCGGGGCCGTCCCTTAATCACGCAACAATCCCTTAGCGAGTGACAGTCCACCACCGGCTTTGTCCTCTAGGGGGCTACGTCCGCCATTTTAGGGCGTTTTGAGCATCTCCTAGCCCGCCGTCTAAGCCTATTTAGGGACTGGTTGCGATGGTGGCGGCCCTTTGCCTCTAGAAGCAATCTAAACCTTCTACCAAGTGCCAACGGCTTTTCTTTACCTAAAGGCCCGGGAATACCGTCTTCCGGCGCAGGGATTTTAGGTCAGTTAATCCAGCGAGTTCATGCTGGCGAGTGTTTATACGTAATGGAGAATCATTGCAGTAGTCCAGAGAGTTATTTGATGGTTGATGGAGCAATCCTTTTTGGGAGATTTGCAACTCGAGATGTCAATGACTCGAGATCGGAGCATCATGTGGGGGAGCTGAACCTGATCGGCCACACTTGGTCGTTGTTGGAGAAAGAATATGGAAGGGATCGACAGACCTACCAAAGCATATTTCCTCCCAGGCAGCGAGATATTCTGTCGTGCCCGCTCTGCAATTCTTTGCGAGCAACAAAGTGACAGTTCTTTTAGGCGAATGCTGGCTCTTCTTCGGATGCACAATCCCTGGGGCAAGAGAATGTAATTTCACTCAAGTCATGACATGCATGGTAGACCATGTCCTTTGTATGGACAATGCTCCTTTCCCATGGCCCACCAGCCCTCGACATCCGTTGAACTTAAAGACAGCGATCGACATGGCAAGCCACTGATGCAAGTTTCTTAAACGAGCTTCCTCATTTTTTCTTCCAGACGTTGTCTAGAAGCTCAGCTCGTGATCCTCACTGCACGCACCTTGTCCCTTTGTCAAAACGCTGCAAGATGCATTCCTCAAACACACTAAGCCTGCTCTTGGCGGCTTTCTCTGGTTATGCTTCTGCCCTTCCCCATTACCCTGCCCCTCCTGTTCCTGGCGTTCCTGGTGATCATCACCCTCCTGGCCCTCCTGGGCCTCCAGGACCTCGAGGACCTCCCAATCCTCCTCCCCCTCCATCTCCTTCTGCTCCCGCTCCCGGCCCTCCCCACGTTTCCCCTCCAGGCGTTCCTACTGCTCACGTCTGCAACGGAACTTACCAGGGCAAGCACGACACCACGTATGATCATGATCTGTTCCTTGGCATGCCCTATGCCCAACCTCCCGTAGGCCCATTGCGTTTCTCTTCACCCAAGTCTCTTGATGAGGCCTGGGAGGGACCTCGATCTGCCACTGAGTTCGGATGGATGTGCATTGGTTATGGCTCTGATACCCAGAGCCTCGGTAACCCTGTTAATGAGGACTGCTTGACCATAAACATCGTACGACCTTCTGGTGTCAAGGCCGGAGATGAGCTCCCCGTTGGTCTTTGGGTTCATGGAGGCGTAAGTTCCCGTCTTATATACCCGACGCTATATTATGACTAACAATATGACAGAGCTACACCAACGGCGGTTCCCGAGACCCTAGGTACAACCTGAGCTACATCGTTGACCAATCCGTTAAGGAGGGTAAGCCCATTGTCGCTGCCTCTATCAACTACCGTGTGTCGCAATGGGGTTTCCTCTTCAGCGAAGAGATGCAGAAGGAGAATGCTGGTAACTTGGGCTTCAAGGATCAGCGCCTGGCTATGAGATGGCTTCAGGACAACGTCGCCGCTTTCGGTGGTAGCCCCGACAAGGTCACTATCTGGGGAGAGTCTGCTGGCGCTCGATCTCTGGGTATGCAGCTTGTCGCTTACGAGGGCCAGCACAACAACCTCTTCCGTGCTGCTGTTCTCGAGTCTGGTAGCCCTGTTGCGCTGTTCAATGAGGCCTCTGATTGGCAGGAGTACTATGATGCTCTTGTCAAGAAGACTGGATGCGACTCTGCCTCCGATAACCTCGAGTGTCTTCGTGGCCTTCCTTGGGAGACCCTCAACAACATCTTCAACAACACTACCCCTCTCGACGTCACCGCTCCTACTCTCACTGCTGTTATCGACGGTGACTTCATGACCGCCCAGGCCTCTAAGCTCCTTGTGGCTGGCAAGTTCGCTCACGTTCCTCTTCTTATGGGTAACAACTTCGATGAGGGTACTGCCTACGCCAAGAAGGGTATCAACACTACTGAACAGTTCCAGTCCTGGCTCTCCAGCCTCGGCCTCAGCCAGACTCAGGTCGCTACTGCTACTAATCTGTACCCTGATATCCCTGCTGAGGGGATCCCCGCATCTTTCATTGGCCGTCCTACCAGCGAGTATGGTTCCCAGTGGAAGCGTGCCGCCGCCTTCGCTGGTGACTTCCAGCAGCACGCCGGACGACGTCTCTTGGCCCAGGTCTACTCCGCCTCTTCCATCCCCGTCTTCTCCTACCTCTGGAACGTTTACGTCAATGGCCTCCCCCCCATCCTTGGAGCTACCCACTTCCAGGAGGTTGCCTTCGTCTTCAACAACGTTAAGGGTGTTGGCTACAAGCCCAACCCCTTTGAAGGCAAGCCCGAGACTTTCGTTGAGCTTGCTGACCTCATGAGCAAGATGTGGGTTTCTTTCATGCACGACTTGACCCCCAATACTGTCGAAACTGCGCCCAGCCATGTTACCTGGCCTCAGTACACGGTTGCAGAGCCTCTCAACATCGTCTTCGATGTTAACAAGACTGATCTCAGCTACACTGCTGTCGACAACGTCCGAAAGGAGGAGGTTGCTTTCCTCCTCGACAGTGTCTTTGCTTAAGTTCATGGCCAGCAGTCAACGCGTTGGCTAGCTGTAATGTATAATAGGGGGCCATCTAACATCCTTTCTAGGGACGTATCGGCCAGATGGCCAAGGCCTTTATCTGGCGAAAGTCTTTAACATTTTGTATATAGCTTTATCTTCCATTCGTATTAGCGAGCATCTAGCCATGACTTGAATAGATCAAAACATCACATAGTCACGCAGTATTTGTCCGTAATTTGCAATAGCTTCTCGTTATCGGGCCACTCCTCAGCCAATTCTACAGTCAACGTAAAATCTAATTACCAGACTCTACCGAATTCGCGAGCACCTTATCTCGATAACGAGCAACAATCTAATCTCTTGGTAAAGACCAGCCGGCATTCATCCTAATAGCACCATAAGTCAGTGCACGATACTACTACTAAGCATGCGATAAACTTACCTCCGGAAACAAAGTCGCAAACACTCTAATCTCTTCCGAACGGCTGGTTGCATGATGCACCCAGTCTAGTTCCAGAGAAGCCTTGCCAATCATGGCAGCCATAGTAAGCGGAACGTACCTGCGAGCCAGGCAATCGTGAGGACCAGCTCCAAAGACAAGCCAATTCTTTGTCTTGGACTCGGCGTCACCGGTGATCCATCGATCAGGGTCAAAAGTCTCAGGGTTTGGATAGGCTTGAGGGTCGTGAAGCGCGGGATAGCACGTAGGGACGATGAGAGTGCCTTTGGATACTGTGTACTTGGGTGTAACGGGGAAGGATTTGGTAGCCTCATAGGGGACAAATATGACAGGAGGGCGATATCGAAGAAGCTCTTTGATGACTGCGTTGGTGTAGGGAAGGGACTCGAGCATTGATAGCTCGAACGGTTGGTGCCTGTTGCCATTTCGTACGGCGAGATTCTCTTCTCGAAGACGGTCGAGAACATCTGGGCGTTGAGCGAGGACCTGGAATAGCCACGTAGTAGCGCTACTGGAGGCATCTTGGGAGGCGAACAAGAAGGTAAACATAGTCTGTCCGATTTCATCGTCTGTAAACTCACGGATCAAGTTTCGTGGTTTCTCAACTCCCTCTTCTCCCGCCGCAATACGATCGTAGTATCTCTTGGACTCCATCATGTGCAAAACCCATTGATCGACGATACATTGTGGCTCAGCACCAGAAGCCATGTTAGCCTTACAAGCCGCAGCACACTTTGCAAATTCAGTCAGCACGGCATCCGCGGTACGCTTTCCCTTCCAACACTTCGTAAAGGGAACATAGACGGATAGAGGTACGTTGACGAGCTCAAGGGCGGCTGTGACCTCATAGAAATCGTCAGCGATCTTCTCGACAGCATCTTGAGATATGTAATCTCCAAAGAACGTTCGACAAGAGAGAGCACAATTGATCTCTCGGAAAAGGCGCATGAATGCCATAGGCTTCCCCTTGTTGGCTTCGCTTGCTGCTACGAATCGGCCGAAGTAATCATCGTATACCTTCTCCTGGACGGGTAGATAAGTGCTGAGTGCTTTGTTGACGAAGAGCCCATTAAGCCCTTTGCGGTACTCGGTATGTGCCTTGCCTTGGAGGAAGACCCAGGCGCTTGGTCGCAGGAGGGTCTCGGCCATGGGGACGATGCATGGTTTGGCGTATGTTGGGGACTTGAACACTTTGTGTGCGATATCTCGGTCGGAGGCGAGGACGACGAACCTTGCGAATGATATAAGCGGCTTTCATCGTGAAGGATGGGACTATGACTTACTTGTGAAACACCGAAACACAACTCAGAGGACCGCTAGCCCATTGAGCAAGATAATGGTCGAACTTGGGATATAGTGCTCGGATGAAGGGGCCCATGAAAGGGATCTTGAAAGCTGGGCCAGCGATTGGGCCCTTACGCCAAAGATACATGCATTGATCGTATGCAATCAAGACAACTAGGATCGTGAGGAGTATTTGAGTGTTGCTGTAGCCGTTGAGGTAGCTTGACAGCAGCCCAGTCCCGTTGGCTATATCGTCTTTCAAGTTTAAGCTGGCGTTGCTGACTGCTGCCTCATCTCTGGGGCTGATTATGGATGCCATTCTGGGAATGAAAGTGAACGGAGAAACCAACCTATGTATTGAAACTGGTACAGATCGGGGGGAATTGAGCTCTTATAAGGTAGGACTCAAATCATGCTGGCCCTAGTACTGGGGTTATCTAGGAACTTAACATCCAGTACTGATCGGATCTTACAACAAGAATACGAACTCCCTGAGCACGCCTTGGGTATTGGGCGGCATATACTAATACAAAGGATCTGGCTATTTTGACTTGAAGCGCCTCCCGGTATGGTCATTGAAATACAATGGGCTGATATTGCTAGATTCGAGATTACTGCATATGTACTAGACTCCGATCTGTAAGGTGGAGAAGATGGCTTGTGTATCTATACCATATCAAATCTGTCTCAACCTTCAGCATGTCGCAATCCAGTCCCCCTGATTTGGTATCAGGTCATGCAAAGGATGTCTCGCTTTGTCTCGTACTGATTTCCACCTCCTTCCATCGAGGGATCTCCAAGACCATTTGTAAACCATGAAAGTAAATTTCAACCTTCATTGGTATATTCTACCCCAGTATCATTGCTGTCAAATACGCTTGCTGTCGTTGGTCCCGGCTATAGCCTGATGCCTCGCTTCTTTATTGCCGCTGCAGCATCATGGCTTGGCTTCCTGACATTGCGGAGACTAGTACTCTTTAGGACTAGTCTCCGATCGAATATCATGAAACCGAATACGCAATTGCAGCGCCGCAGCCCTCAATTCGCAAATCAACGTGTCGTACGATTTTCGAGAGCGTCCCTGTGTCCGTTCTTGAGACTTTCGGGCTTTGTGGTAATTACTTCAATTGATATTTGTGCGTGCTCATGTCAGAATTGCTTCCCACTGTTGGCGGAACACTTCTGCACGCTCTGTCTCTAGCCACAGAATATTCTGTAGATGGACAACAACATCATCCCAAGACTGCAAACCGATAGCATTCGCTGCAATTTTGGCTGCGTATATGAGCCATTGTATATCTGTTGGGTCCGTAGCCGAAACAATTGTGACTGAAAGTACCCAGATCTGCAAGGAACCGAAGAAGACACTGCCCGTTTTGCCTGCTAAAGGTTGGAGCTGGCTCTTAAGACGCTGAATTATTCTGTTGGCCAGCTCTGTATGCGTATAATAAGTTGTGCCATGGATGATGAGCATGTATAGTGCTATGGCGCATCGCAGACACTCCGATTGAGGCGAGTCTGTGAGTGGCGGAATGAGCAAAAGCTTGTGAACCACGAAACATGTAAGATCGTGAAGTTCGGTGCCTATCAAACTCAAGGCATTCGGTTGGTGAAATATGCCGCGTAAGCGAGTCAGAATATTTGCTATCTCGAGATCAAGGAGGAGAGCGTCAACAACAGGGTCTTGGATTCCAAGGAAGGATGATGCGAGAAGCCATTGCAGTGTTGGACCAACTCCATCTCCAATTCCAAGGTCGTCCTGTATTGCATATTGAGGAGAGCCTGTGACGAGCAACGATACCCTTTGAAATCAGTTCAGCAAGTCATTCGCGGTGAGGGAAAGACATGACTCACCAAGCAATCATCCTCGCGGTCAATGGGCTTACTTGTTTCACTTGATCAAGCCCACCTCGGATCCCAACAATGCGCTTAGCCCCGTCTATATGCGCTCTACTAGCGTCAATATTCCCCTTTCCATGCTACACTCAAGAGTCAATTAACAGAGTTATAGTCGGTAGCTCGAAGAAATTACTCACTTCAATGGCAGCCAAGGTGACAACAGAGTTCAATGTCTCATCTTGAATCGCCAGCAACGAACTCCCTATCTTCTTCCGTATTAGAGATACAGAATCTATCATGAGAAGTTCTGATATAGGGAAGCCCTTCTGGGCACGCCTCTCTTCATCTAATGACGCCGTCTGTATAGAAACATGGAACAATGCTGGATCTGCAAGAGCCAATGGCCACCAAGAGACGATGAATGGATTTGAGGACATGTTGAGATCCAAAGGGTAGTATTGAAAAGAGATATTTGAGAGAACTAGTTCTTGAGTCAGATATTAGACCATCTTGAAACTTGGTAGACAATGCTTTACAGTGCTGTATCAATCGTTGAACGTGAACTCTGGGAAGTCTGGTGGCTGGATATGAGTCAAACGGATCGAAGGAATTGCCAGCCGGTGCAAAGAGCTCCATTGAGTCTTGAGCGGCCGAATCTAAGTCTCGGCTTTTCAAAGAATACGCCTTCACCTCAGACTTGTCTATCGACCTGCTCCGAGCCGGCTGTTCCGGTTTTGACGACGATGTTGTTGATGATGAAGACAAAGGCACGTTTGCGTAAGTACACGTGACTTTTCTCTTGAGACATCGTGAGCATTTGGGAGTGCCGAGATCGCAACTGTGCTTCGCCTTCGCGCAGGCATTACAAGATCTTCGGAGCGAGGTTCGCATGGTTAACCGAGACGAATTAGATGATAGTGATAGTAGAAGAGGAAGTTTATTAACGCGGTAGCAATCAAGTGGAGTTCTCAGTGAATCGGTCTAGCCTCTTTCGGGCCTGACCGTTAGGTGACACTTCGCCCAACTAGACTAGACTACCCTGTACCATGCATGGCAGAGATCGACCGATGCATCACGCAAGCACGCAAGGCATGCCGCTTCTGGTCGAAACAACGAGATCAGCGCCTAATTCTTATGACCTCATTTACGCAATTACTATAGCTATCTTCAACTCTTGAAGATAATTCGGCGAAATAAAAAAGCTAATAGATATTTTAACTCCTTGACGTGCGGGTAAACCAGCCGATGCGTAAGCCGGAATAATTCCTGGTCAGGGACGAGATATTAACGAGGAACGAGAATTCGGAAGATAGCCTCGCAGCAGGTCAGCCAGGTACGGTACTGTACAATAGTGCAACGAACTAAGACCTTTGAAGTTAACATCAGTTACATTTACCCTGAAGCCATCCCTTTTCCGTCACAGACATTTCGTGCCAGGCTTCCATGGAACTGATACCCCAAGAGGCAGCTTTTGGACAGGTACACATCCCTAAGTCAGACCATGCTGCGATTCACTTGTACCTAGCAAGAAGGCCTTTAGACTCAGATGTGACCAGCAAAAAGATTATTCATGAAACTATCGTACATACTCATCTAGAATCTAAGTAATTCGTAATGCAACTTAACCGACCATATGGCATTCTCAACCAGAAGCGTTAGCTCAGCTTTTATGTATCATCAAACTGAAACGTATAATCACTAACATTCCCATCGGGGCGCCACTAGTCCCATTTGGAAGAATCTTCTCCATGTTTGGGAACCTCATCGCACGTACGCCCGCTCAAAACGACTTAGGCCATCAGGTCCTTGGCCAGGCCCGGGGCAAAAGACGCGAGTCTGATGCCATACAGATCTCGGATCAGGTTGAGCCTGGCCTGGCACTCTTTAACTTGCCCCGGGCTACTATGCGGGCTTGAGATAGCGATAGCAAGTGGCCAGACCAGATGGTACATGATGACGCTCTGACGTTGCGGTACGGGAAGTGGGATACCCTGCCCGTTGACTTCTCCCATCAGATAAGGCAAGACACTGCAGAGCCTCTGAGTCACTGAAACAACTTGTTTTTCAGCGATGGTGGCGGTGGTCTGAGCGAGCTGAACCTGCGGACTGCTCTTTGAGTCCACGAGCCGCAGGAGGGTTGCCGCACATACATGCAGCCTCCCGAAGAACAATATGAGGTACATGTTGAAGAAGACCCAAGTGCACGCCGTCCATCGCGATTGAAAGCTGACCAAGGGCTTATTGTTCGGAGTGGCGGGTCGCTTGTCCGCTGTTTGCTGAGGTTGCAGTCTTGTAGGCATGGCCTTTTCAATCATGGCCAACTCAGCGCCGATTGCCAAAGCTTCTTGGATAACCGGAACGAGTAATTCCCGTTGCTTATTCGGCGTCGATGTCGAATCTGCACTCGTGATTCGCCTAGCTGCCCTGTAGAACTGTCCAATGCGAGTGACGACCAGGGCTAAGCGGATCACTGGGTTTGATGTGTCGAGCTGTGAGTCGGGAATGACTAGACAGTCCATATCGTCCTTGGCCATGAGTGAGGGGATTTGCTTATTTTGTGTCTCAGCATCCATGCTATAAGGGTCCTGTTAAGGCCTACTAACCATTTGAGTGAAGATCCATGAATGCAAATTCGACTCTTCGACATTTGTTATCACGCGGTGCCCGACTACGTCGAATAACTTGGAAATGCCGGCCATGTGCACGGCCTTGGTCGTTTGGCCTTGGCACTCGATATCCTTGGGGGTTCGTCAGCGAGTTGCAGACCATCGCAGCACATGACTTACCTCGATCATGCCCAGCAACATCAGGGATGCCAATGTTTCATCTTTCAGGGGCCGCTTAGATGCGGACAGATCTCTGTTGACAGTCCTCAAAGCAGCCCCGTAGTGATATCGTGCGGTGACATAGAGCGTTGACGACTTGTAGTGTCTCGAAAGCGACATGTGAGCTGCAGCAAGGAGGGCCGGGCGTATGCACGATGTCCGGCTAGAACTCCTGTACATGCCCTCTAGAAAGTCGAGGTGTCCCTTGATGACGCCTGGCGCCGGCAAGACGCAGTACTCGTGCAGGAAATATGAGATGGACTCATCCTCGAACGAGGGTTGGGGTTGTCGACAAACCCCTGAGCCTCTGGACCTTGCTTTTTCGTAGCCGAGCCCCATACCCAAGACGAGGGTCTGCGCGGAAGAGCTGCCGGGCTCATCACGAACAAGGCTTCGTCCAGGCTCTCCGTGGAAGCGGAACGCTAGTGGTCGATCATAGCCAGGGCACGGAGCCTTGTAGAGCTCGCAACGTCGACATCCTGGGCGTCTGCCATCGCACTGGAAGGAACAGGTTAGGAAAGGGACTGGACCGTTGACCTGTCAGATTCAGATTGATTGACCAGGAAACTTACTTTAATCTTTCGCTTCCTGCAACGGCTGCAGCCCCGGCTGAGGGTTCCGGGGAAGACCATGTCATGTCTTGGGGCTTGGCTCGGCTAAGAATATTGGCCAAGCCACTCAGACTCTGTGGATTGTTGGTTGGGTTGAAATGTTGTTCTTGGGCATGCGAGTTTCTCAGTGGAGCTCTGAGCATCAACTCTTGTAGATTATATCCTATGGGAGAAGTTTCTGGCCATTGCTTATCGAGAAAAGACCAATCAAGTTTGGCATGTCTCGAATGGCTGCCTGAGTAAGCATGTACAGTAGTTCATTTGTCCAGGATCACATTGGTGGATTTACGGCGTTCCATGGTTAGTATCGGTCCTTAAAACGTCAAAGCGTCGCAACCTAGGCTTTTTGTAGTGTAGACCTGGTCTTGGGATACAGCCCCTGGGCGCTGGCTACCAACATTACGTGGCGTCTTGGAGTTATCGTTGTATCAACTCATTTGATGTGCGCCACAGCAAGGGCTCCGGATGAACCGCACCTATTGGAACGTTCCGCGCTTACCCTCAACTAGATGAGAACAATGGCTTAGGCCTCCGGGAGTGTCAGCTCTGAAGCCGCGACTGCTACCCCAGGCCAGTTTTGCAAAGCAATTGTCTTGTCTCATTAACCACGGGGTAGCCGTTATCTTGAATCCTATGTTGTAAGATATCTATCATTTATTAGCTAGGACCGCTGTCACAGCCATCGGGGATCACTTGACCCACTGTCTTGGGCCTCCGATACCATAACGCTACCAAGCTTCCCCGGGTAGCCAATCTAAGATCAAGGAGTCACTCTGCAGTATCTGATCGACCTGTTAGCCGGCGTTTTAAATACAGGGTCAGGAAAAGGTTTCAACGGTCTCGCCCCATCCGATTCGTCCGGACCCCCTGCCATGATCGCCTTGACTACTTGACCAGTAATAGTGTTGACTGATAATAACTGCCGCGACATTGCGTGCGGCCAAGACACGTCCTCACCCAAAATGTAATGCTTTATTTGCCGTGCAGTGACGATTCCTGGATGATACGTTAACGGCTTCTCATAGTTCATGTATGTAATACCGGTATGCGGCGTTCCGATAGTATCGCCGTTCTAGACTTACGGTAGCACTTTGGAGTCAGGGAGCCAGGGCTAGACCCAATCTGTGTCATTCCCCAACGTCTTAGCGCGAGGGTATTTAAAGAGAAGCATAGAGCCGTTTTGTTCCCACGCGTCTAATTCCCCGCCTTTATCTTTATCTCCGGTGACCGATTGTGAGCAGAGCCTCGCAAGGACGCCTGTTCTGCACGCCGTGACCCGTTCTACACCTGAATCATGCCATCCAAGTCGCTCAGTCAAGCCAGAAATGGGAACCGTAGGAGGTACGACTCTGAGGCCTCTTCCCTTCGCCCTGCCGAACCTTAAAACTGACCTGGCTGACCTTATGCAGCCATACAAAGTCACGCATGGGCTGCTTGACGTGGTGTGTGGGACTTTATAGGCTTTCGATACTAATCGAATATACTAATCAGTATTTGTCTGGTCCAGTAAGCGCCGTCACATCCGCTGCGACGAGAACTATCCCCAGTGGTAGGTGGACTGTGCCTCTATACTAAGACGATCATCAGCTCATGATCCCCCAGCCAGAACTGCACTAAGCACAAGGTCAAATGCTCCTTTCACGATACCCCGTCACAAGAAGAGTTGCTCCTTCAACCTCCGCCTGAGAATACTTCATCAAAGTCTTGTTCAACCTCTAAACCTCGTCGGCCATGGTCGGCCAAGGCCAGGGCAGAGGTAAGGCAGTGGAGAAGGACAGGGTCAATGCCTATACCGGATGATCGTATCAGAATAACACTGCAACCAACCATTTACTCCGAGGATGACTTATGCTTCGTTTACCAAGCAGCAAGTAACCAACATAGACTTACAACGATGGGAGTGAGCAAGCTCACTGTTATATCATCATACTTACCGAGGTTTGTTTGTCCGGCAGTTTCTTATCTCATCATGTTGACTCTATAGCTTTTTTCGTATTATCTCGTCGTCTCGGCTGGCGATGAATGGAGTCCTCGCCCTTTCAGCATACCAAGTTGCGTCAGTTACTCATTGCCAACATGCCCGCCGGAAAGAGTATCAATATCAGATGCTAGCTATCCAGGATCTCAGAAGATGTCTGTCCAACTTTAGACCAGAGCATGCTGATGGAGCCCTCGTTGCCTCTATGGCACTGCTATGGCTCTGTGAAGATATGTGAGTGTGCATCAACTATGTGACAGACGGGAATATTGACATGGCCAGGTCGAGTCGAAGACAAATTGCAGAAGGAATCTCAGCGGTAAGTGTTATCCTCCTATCACGCGATACACCAAAGCTCACAAAATCTCAGATTTTGCAGACATGCCATCGGTTAGGTCACCAATCCGGATTTTATCACATGATAGCAAAAGCATGGCGTCAAACTGCCCATCTGCACACAACGCTCAAGACGGAGTGCGGGAAGCCGAACGGACTACAACGTATAATTGTCGAGATGCAGAAGTTCAAAGCCCTTTTAAAAGAGCAAGAACCGGACGACGACACCTGGAGACAGCTGCGGCTACTCATCGCCCTTGCGGAGGACTTGACCGAACTGGAACCGTCGACACCCGCCGATAAACAATTCGAACGGATCCGGCTACTGCGAGACTACAAGCTCTGGCTCCCACTTAATGACCTCTTGACCGGCAGAAACCTGTCGAGCACGCTGATGGTCAATGCCTACTTATACACGATAGCTTTATACGCCCAGCGTCAGACATCGCAGGCCTATATGATTGATCTGGGAGTCGACCTGCCCAGTTTGCTGGACGAGACGTTGCGGCAGATCACACCTGTTAAATCGTACATAGGGCCACTCAACAACCTGAAAGCCCTGATATCTTCATTGTCATAAGACTGGTGATATTTAAGCTATAGCAAGTTCAGATCGTGGCGACGGAATGGAACAAATGCCACTAAACACCAGGCGAATGATAATAGTAATAATAAACATTTGAGCTACTGTACCAGATATCAAC
Organism: Fusarium secorum; assembly: GCA_013363185.1. Taxonomy (NCBI): domain Eukaryota; kingdom Fungi; phylum Ascomycota; class Sordariomycetes; order Hypocreales; family Nectriaceae; genus Fusarium; species Fusarium secorum. Next base: position 12,515 of record JABEEM010001941.1, on the reverse strand, counting down.
TGTACTATGTATGCCTCGTTTCAAGTGAATGTAACGAGTAAAAACTGGGCCGCCTTGGAAGGTCTTTTGCTTACCAAAAACCCCCTCTCAGCTCATTAGCCAATAGAAGCTCACGCAATTCCATTGATAGACAGAACTGCATCCTGGATCCTACTCCTGTCATCAGACATCTCACCGCCGTTTTGTATCGAGATGACTGCACGAAAAAGCCTGAGACTCGAAGAAGTCACCCTTGAAGATATACCCGTTCTCACAGATGTATGGTTCGCAGCTTTTACCGATCCTGGAATCCGACGCATCTGGCCTGATACGCCGGCCGTACGTAACTGGTGGACCGAAGGCAATCGTCACGACTTGATCCATAAACCGTTTCAACGCTACGTCAAAGTTGTCGATCCAGACTCTAAAGATGCTAATGGCCGTCCGCGCATCGCGGCTTTTGCCAAGTGGGATACCTCGATGCCCCGCGAGCGGGGTCGACGATATCCACCATGGACTCAGGATCAGTCTGGTCAAGTCTGCGACGAGTTCATCGCCAAGGAGGAAGCGGAAAGACTCCGCGTTATGGGAGACCAGAAGCACTACTGTAAGGGGCCACTCGGACCTTGTACCCCGGATCTGCTAACCGCAATTCATCTAGATCTCGATACGTTGGTCACGCATCCTGACTATCAACGCTGCGGAGCTGGCTCCATGCTTATGAAATTTGGCTGTGATCTAGCGGACAAGGACGGAGTTGCAGCATATGTGGATGCAAGCAAGTCTGGAGCCGGACTTTACAAACGTTTTGGGTTTGTGGATGAGAGCTTACCCGGTTCTGGCGACGTCGCGTCTATGGTTCGACGATAACGCACGTCGGTCTTTGTAACCTGGGCTGTCCCGCTGCAACGTTGTAATACTCAAGCATTATTGAACAAAGCATAAACTACTCATATATCGAGGCTGAAGCTATTCAGACATGTCATTGAGATATTGTCTTCGTAGATCTGCAGAAAACCGATATACAAGGTCGAGAACTGCACCAGACTGCTTTGTGTTAGAGATCGGCAGCGGGGTGAAGAGTAGACTAATATTCGCGATCCAGGACAGCCTTACCGGATATAATCGGGAAAATACTATCCCACGTTTTCTCCCGAGATCTCACGTCGTACAAGCCAACACCACAGGGTCCATCCTAGCAAGAATTTATTCTACGACTGCAAGACATGTCAACTGCCGAGACGTTACCAACTGCTGGTGATAGGCGAAGATACGGTCTTTCTTGGCTTGAGGCCTCTTCCGCTAGTTGTAGCCTGGTCTTCAAATGATAGGTGAAGATACGGCCCGTGCCGCTTGGAAATATTTTGTAGAGGCTGCTTCCTATTTTCCCTGTGATAGGCGAAGATACGAGAATCGCGTTATCTGTCGCTTTTCCAGAAGCAAACGGATTTTATTAGAAAGAAATAATAGTAATAAGCCTCGCTGATCCTTTCTCATCCCCTATATGCTGAAATGCTTCCCCTTTAGAATCCAGCGTTCAGAGGCCAGGTTGAGCGATAACATCACTGTCATTTCCAACAGCAGGAAAGCTGGACGCGAATTACGGATAATTTCGAGTCGGTTTAACATAGCAAAGCGTCGCACATTTGAGCATCAAGAGCTAGATACGGGTTAGAGAAATTTCATACTCATCAAACGTATTCCCATTCCGTGAAGTACCATGCGATTCAATCAGGTATACATTGTTCGAAGCAGTGCCAGTTTTGTACCATTATGTGCTACTAAGTTGTGTTACAGTAAACTAAATTACAGTGTTGAACTCAATGGAAGTTTCTTTCATGGGCCTTGTGGAGGTCATGGGGATATAAATAAGCTCTCGAATAGGATATGTGACCCCTGCTACAGTCTCTTCTCTATTTCACCAGCACTGGCCTCGTTCCATTGTATTGCATGACAGCGGAACATTTCATTATTCATCTTCATATCATATGGAAGATGAATTGCGCAAATCTGCATTGAATCTCTGATTACTCTTCATCTTTGGAATGTTATTGTCTGGGTCTCTCCTCAACTAGCGAACTCTACCTGTCTCATCGCATAGCCGGGATAGCCCCAACCCCGGTGGAATATCTTGGATTAACAGAGCTTCGTAAACCCGCTCTTCGCATTTTGAACACTCTCATAACAAATTTTCTCCGAAGCTCCAGCCCCCAATCATCCTATGCCGTATAACCAATCATCTACCGTAACATCCAATTGCTGACATCTGGACGTCGGTTCCTCAATAATCCGAACCGAGGTCACGTCAAACGCGAGATATTCCCCTCTTCATCGTACATCTTCATTTAATGTCATCATGAGCTCCTTAGTAGGCGGAGTAACAGGGCATCATCGCCTTCGTACTCAATGCGGTATCTGCGGCAAAGCATTATTGGCTGGCGTGAGCTTTATGGCTTGTTAGTTTTGACATCCCTCTTCTCATGCTCTTCCATTGGCTAAAAGCATGTTTTGCAGTGCTTGGTGACGGTCATGAGCCCGAATCAGGGATTTGTCTGGACCGTGCGGTATTCCCCGATTCTCGGAGCATCAGGGTTGGCACCAAAGTCATCTGCTGGGCACCGAGCTGCAGGCGATGCACATATGCTACCGAGGCGGTAGGCTTGCATTCTACGTGCCTGGATCTGTTCCAAGAGCATTGCAAAATCGACAAGGCAGTCGATAGATTGTGGATAACAATTGGCAAGAGAAACCTCTGGCAGCGCGCTCCAATGCTTCATCTGGATCGCGAAACAGGACTTGACATTGAAATTGTCCGTGAGAAAGCAGAAGCTTATGGCATTCGACTACTGAAGCTCCTACCAGCAGAGCTCATACAGATGGTGCAAGAGTACAGCGATTCGGCGACATTCTGGCGCTACATCCACGTTCTCAGCATAGCTCGGGAATTGTCCCGCTTACAGTCTGATGCCGCTCCACCAGTTACTTCGATACCTTTGTGTAATATCCTATCTTGGACACGAGGAGATTACGCTGCAGTGTTATCAAGCAACTGCCCGCCAGTAGTACGCTTGACTCTTGATCACAGGGGGATACGTAAGATAGAAAGGCTGTCGGAATCATCATACGAACCCGGACGTCGTTCGGACAGGGAGGCATTTGTCATTGCGCCTGCGATATGCTTTCAGGATGTTGTGGCTGTACTGAAGGTGATGATATTGCTCTGGATAGTGCAATGATATGAACTGACCAGTACACCTAGTTCCACGTGTTGCGGCTTGAGCTTCCTGCATCCCTGTTAGGATTTCACATCTGGGATACCCCCAACCCCCCTGGTATTGAGGACTGCGACTTTTATGGCCGCGTGACACCGTCCATGCAATTCAAGACCACCAACCTATGCAGTGTAACGGGCCTCACGTTTTTCTTCTCTTTCAGCAAGCTCTACGCAATACACGCACATACACATGCGAGGCCTTATGCAACGAAAACATTTGACCGCCTTCCTGCGAAAAGACAGGAAAGCGTCGTATGGATATACCTACCGATGCCGAGAGATGAAGAAATCACCGCGATCGCGATGCGGTTGAAGGTTGAAGGAGGAGGGGCTACAACGCAGAAGCCCTTTTTCATGGTATACATTGGCCCTTGGTAGTTGACTTCGCAGTACTAATGAAGATAGATTCGTACAAAGCTAGCCGGGGATGTGTATGTTGGCCCATGCCATCTCAGGCAGCATAGAGATATCGTTCTCAGCAAGTCAAGTCCGGAACTGCTCATTCATAATGTTGCAGATGTCGGACCAGCTACTGTATTCGGAACATATCCGCGGAAGCAGCATCGTGATAGCCTACCGCCGTTCAACAACCGCTGGCCGAATATGGATCCTCTTCTGCATCTAATGTTCGAGCATATGTATCTTTCGGTGGCGCCATTAAAAGACGTAACTGGCATTCAGGTTCTAGAAGACGAGAATTTCGAATGCAAGGGTATGATATTTGACTATAGCAACGGTGCCCAGAGAGCCTTGGGAGACTGTAGATTCGGTCATTATCATGCGAAAGCGTATCTGAGGCCACGGCGGTTGTGCTACTGTCATGTCCAACCTACACCGGCGATAGTGCGGGGCGTTCATGTCGAGATTGGGAGTGAGTCAGACCATGCACACAGCGGCGATGACTGGAAGTGCTCGAAGATGGAAGGGAATATCGAGTTTTGGTTCTCCAAGGAACATTCGGTCATCATCTGCCACCCCATTGAGATCACAGCAGCTCCATGAGGGGTCTTGACGCTTGGTAGCGCTTTGTTTCCTTGGCGGCTGTTCTTGTTTCGTCTTGATCAACAGATTTGCAAATGCAGAGACCCTCAGCTCACTGATAGTATACGTCAGTGTATTGATGATCCCCAAGCGTGAAATCGTGATCCAGCTGGAGTCATAGCAACTCAAGATTGCCCAGACCAGTACGGACTTGTCAGCTTGTCGACACCAACAATGGGGAAGCAGCCCAATTGCCGTGATAAGATATGTACGCCAAGAAGCGGTCGATCAAAGGTTGCACCAAAGCTCGGCTTTATAAACAATTCCCTGGTCGACAAACGCGGCTCGTTGCATATGATGTGATATTTGCAAAACACTGATTGAACAGTGATCGTCCGATGGCCTGATCCAAACGGTCTAGTACGACACCAGACTCGCTGGACACTTTTCTACATTGGGCTTTGTGATCTTCATTCCCGGACGTAAAATCCGGCTAGTCCAGCGTCTGTCCAATAAAGAAGTGGTAATAATCAGCCCCGTTGACATTGCCAATACGATAGTCTGAGACTTGACAGGCGCCAAGCAGATGGACTTGATGTCAGCTGTGGAATTGCCTGTGGCCGTTGCAATCCTGACGTTGTCATTTTGACACTCACTTTCGCAGCGCACCAGTCTCACAGAGGCCAGCTTTGTGCGCGTCATACCTGCAGCCACGCCAATATGAAAGAATTGAAAAGTGATGAGCATTCTACCTAGTTGCTACGTCAGCCGTTGAGCATTCCCCGGGTTTACACCATTACCTCCACCATCCCCGTAAATACTGTTTGCGTTTCCCTGTTTTTCACTCACACCAGATTTCTTCTTTCTGCTTAATCTTTCCTTTCAGGGTCCAGGCCTCGAAGGAAGTTAACCAGTCATCTCGCGCGAAATTCCACGACGTTGCGAAAATGGCAAACGCTGCAAAAGTTCAAGGTGGGAATGGCTTCAATGGCCACCACCACCACCATAAGCAGCAGAGAACCCATCTCAGCGAATTCGGCACTCACATGGTAGCTGCATCTGGTGAATTTGTCGGTACCTTCTTCTTCTTGTACTTTGGCTATGCTGGCAACATTATTGCTGTTCTTCAGGAGCCCGCCACCGGGCCTAATGGCACGTTAGCCAACAACACCATTATCTGGATCGCAATGGCATACGGCTTCTCCCTCTTGGTCAACGTTTGGGCCTTCTACCGAATCAGCGGCGGATTATTCAACCCCGCGGTAAGCTAATTTACTCTTTGACAAGCTTGATGTGCTGACGGCTCTGCCCATAGGTCACCTTTGGCCTCTGTCTCGCTGGTCAATTGCCATGGATGAGAGCGCTGTACCTATTCCCAGCCCAGCTCATCGCTTCAATGTGCGCAGGTGGTCTAGTCGAAGCCATGTTCCCCGGAAGTGCCTCGCAGGCAAATACCACCCTCGGTCCCAATACTTCGATAGCACAAGGTGTCTTTCTTGAGATGTTCTTTACAGCTCAATTGGTCTTCGTCGTCTTGATGCTTGCAGCGGAGAAATCCCGCGATACATTTCTCGCGCCAATTGGCATTGGTCTCTCTGTTTTTGTGGCCCTCATTCCAGGTAGGAAGCCTCCCTTGTTATTACTTCTTGGCACGTTGTTGACAGTCGCATTATAGGTGTCTTTGTTACAGGCGGATCGTTAAATCCTGTGCGGTCTTTTGGCTGCGCTGTTGGTGGCAGAGACTTCCCTGGTTATCACTGGCTCTACTGGGTTGGACCTCTTCTTGGTGGTGCTCTTGCTGCTGGCTACTTCAGGCTTGTCAAGATGATGCACTACGAGGAAGCAAATCCAGGGCAGGACAGTCCAGTCGACGTCTAGGAGGCGGCGACAGCGCAGCAGTATGTTTGAGCAATAGTGGTGGTTTGGGTATGTGTTTGGGATAGCAATCTGCCACTTGTAATTTGCACCAAGGGCAACATCGTGAAGGATTATACACGAAAGTATCTTGACGGCATCGCCGAGTTGATAATGAAGCATTATGACCTATTAATCACTGAATGGTAAATAAAATACTCAAATCTCGCTCAAACCCAAGAATTGCCATGATTAACCCTCTCTAAACATTTAATATACACCAAATAACCCATGTAAAGACCTAAAATCACGCTTTGAGTACCAATGGTCCCTGTTCATCTTGGAACACAACATCCCACCAATTCTGCTTCTCCTTCTTGGCCCAACTTGACGTGCAAACGGTGTCAAAGTCGGTGTTGACCATACCACGCTGAGCGGGCATGAACCGCCTGATAGTTCGGTATGCCTCAAGACCCCAGTAGATAGCCCGGCCTTCGGGGATCTCGACCCTGCCCAGAGGCTGCTGTCGGCGCTGAGTGAGCTGCGCGTTGACAAGCTGGCGGAGGTAGGGGAAGAACCACATGCGGTCCCACCACAAGACTCTTCGCGTCTTCAGGTTGTTGATGTGGGCGTTGTGATGGATGTTGATGGGGATGGCGGTGGTGAAGAAGTCGGCGTACAAGGTCATGTCGCCCCAGTTCAGTGTGCGTCGGTCCTCTTCTGAGAGAATGCGCGCCAGAGGGTTTGTCGCATTGGCAATTTCCTCGGGGACAGCAGTCAAACGAACAGGCTCAATCTCGAGCTCTCGAGATCGCTCAGCGATATATGTCTGGTTGTTGAGTGTCAGGATATCGCCGTCATCTTCTTCGAAGACAGTGGGGATGGAGATGGTCTGGTTGTAGTCGAGGCCGACGTGGAACTCGAATTGATCGCGAACCATAGTGGAAACATTGTGAGAGGGATCAATGGCATCGCCGAGCTCGCGTCGCCATGTGCGCCACATCTCTTGCTCTCCCCAGATCTCACCAAAGAAGCCCTGGTCACTGTAGAAGTGATCGCCCTGCTCAGCCTTGCCAAGCTCGTAACGCTCTTGGGCGCGACGGAAGTACTTTCGCATGTCGCCGACAGGTCCAATGAAGGCACCACTGTTGATGTACTTGGGTCGGACATCGACCATGCGCAAGTTGGGATCTTGGTCTGTCTCGGGCCCGTAGAGATCCTCACGGAGAGGAGAATCTGGGAGAGCATCGCAGTGCAGGTTGGAACCAGACTTGGCGCGAGGCCAGCACCTCTTCTGGGCGGACACCATGATGGTCTGCTTCATGGGCATCTCAGACTTATGTGGCCATTGGGCGCGAAGACGCTCGTTGGCCTCTTCGTTGAGCGCATGGTAGCGCCAGAGAAGTACACTTGGGGGGAGCTGGAACCAAGAGTCGGCGCTGTCGGCGACCATGATAAGATCATCCTCATTCAAGTGGTCCTTGCTTGAACTGCCTTGACGAGAGCTCCAGTCAAGGTAATCGAGGACACCGGCGATCTTGGCGAGATGCGAGCCACTCTTGCCCCAGTTCAGGATGACGGGGGCAGGATATCCAAGGGCAACTGCCGTAACAATGGCCTTGCAGACGTTGACACCGGGGGCGTTGGCTGGGAGGAGGATGACGAGACGGCGGTTGAAGATGTTGCCGCCCTTCTTGGGAGGGTTGACCATGACGGGGATGCCAGCGGGCGAGACGGGGGAAACAGGTGAAGCGGGCGAAGCGACAGGCGAGCTTGCATCTTGAGTTTCGCCCATCTCGAATACGTCGGCCGTTCCATCGGAAAGATATTGTCGGCCCTACAATTGTCAGTCAATTGAAGATGCCATCGGTGATTGCGACGTCGCTTACCTCTAAAGCTGCAAGAGCTAAAAACGTGGGAATGAGAAGAATAGCCGCCAGCACGAGCAAGAACCCTCTCGTTGATAATCGCAAGAACCTCCTCGGCATTATCTGAGTGGTCTCAGTCTTATCCTTGACAACATTCGTCGTCGGCAATTCTTGGTATCCGCCGCTGAACATTTGGCGGAACCAGCCAGCACTCTCTTGAGTGCCCGACATATTGAGAGAGAGGAAGCAGATTGATCTAGATCAGTAACAAAACTGACCAAGCTTAACCTGCGCTTTCAAAAGAGTGTTTAAATGAATGAATGAATGAATGAATGATCGAACCAAGGTCGTCGAGGGGCATGCTGAGGGGTTCCGCTGTGACATGCCTATAATATACCAGGGAGTTCAACGGTGCTAGATGCGCAGAAAAGGAGAAAAAAAAGCCACTGGAATTTCCAGACCCTCCCTTGCACGCAGTCCATTCCCTCACCAATTGCACATTATTGGACTGATTAAAATCACTGGCATATCGCCACAAACAGGTACCTCTGCCCAATTCATAAGGGAAAAAGGGTCAAAGTGGCTTGCCAAGATCTTGGTCTGCTGAATTATCGATTCAAGGGAGGGAAAAAAAGAATACCAGAAGGAAAACTGACTCCACCTGTGCATGGCGCTATCGCCGATCTAAACCCGCCTAGAATTAATTGCTGTTGGGCGATGTCTCAGCCCCAGAGGCTAAAATCAGGGGTTGGACTCAGCGTCGTTTTAGCGTGACGAGCGCTACAGTTGTACACAGCAGCGGTCTAACGGACAAGCTTAATTTTACAGCGGCAGAACGTCGCTGTCGCCAAAGGATCATGATGGGAGCGACGCAGGGTCTGCCAAGCAGGCGATTGTTGATCTCGTGAAACAAATCTCCAGTCTTGAAGATTAAGTCTGAGCACAAGATCAATGGTTGCTAGAAAGATGGAGCGTGGGTGATTGCTATAAAGTTGCCAGCCCCGACCTGGAGTTTAATCAGTTCGCGATGCGATTATTGAGGTGAACATTCTTCCCTTGCCTCGGTCAACTTGAGCCAGCAAACATGAACGTCATCAACATGATGCTTCCTTTCTGCTCTTTAGCACCTTGATCAGTTTATATCAACACTTCAGCATGCTCTCAACGCAGTGAATCGTCAGATTCCCTCAGTAGGTCTATCTACATGGCCTCGTCAATTGCACGTCTCTGCCATTCTTGCCCAGCTCCATGGTCAACTTGAAAAGCCATCTCGCTTCTACAACCTCGAGCGTCTAACTCGGTCGAGGCGCCCGACGTTTTTCTTCTGTCACTGGCCCCTGTCGTCAGGTGCGCCATCTTCCCCAAGCTATTGGCATTAGTGCCCGACCGGCCTTCGCAACACATGCAGGAACAGGAAAACGTCGGAGACCTCGTGATAATCCTTATCAAGCAGCAGAAAATGTCAAATGAGTCTAACCAGAGACTAAAAAAATTCATCGCTACTCTAACGCTATGACAATCGCTAATGAGACCACCTTTTAAGGCTGAAATGCATCCAGGTTATTCGCCCCGATCTGAACTCCTTGCATTCTCGGTACAGTATCCGTACTCCGTATCAGAAATTCCTTGAGACGCGAGGGAGAGGAGGAAAGTGTCTGATATCTGAGACCTCACCAATCAGGACTCCCTTGAACGTTTCCCCCGTTAGACATGATTTAAGCATGTATCGGGATCGCGCGATGCTCAAATCGCGAGAATGAAGATTGAGATTCCGATTTTATCGTGTTTCGGGCAGCGCCCGCATCCCGGGATTGGTGTTCTGAGTTCCGCCAGTACAGGGCCATGGGAAATGGGCGATCGGCCTGCGTCCAGAACCCCACCCCACTAACCGCGCGCCGACGATATTCGCGTGCCCCCTGAATTAACCCCTCCACGTCCTTTCGCTCCGACGTGCGCTTGTCCCATTTTAATCTCAGCGCGTTGAAGTCGTCGCTGACCAATATCGGTGCTCTGACTGTTCCGTCTGAGGATTGCGATGAAGATAGGAGGAGTTTGTATGTCTCAAGCGTGAGGAATGGGCTGTAGACAAGTGTCTGCTCGTCAATCATCCGTCCAGCCTCACCCAAGTTTGCAATTGATGGTGTTTTCAGTACAGAGATGTCGAGGCTCTGGAGAAAGGTCTCGTCGGCAGCTGTGAATGTTGGATCTTGGGCGTAAATTCTCAATTTGCTCTTATCGCTGGTTGATAACGTTAGATGAGATGCGATGGCCATCAGCACGACCAATTGTTTGATGCGTCGCTGTTGGTCCTTAGCGTCCAACAAGCTGCCCAGGCCCAGCGAAACAATCTTAGTGATGCGTGGTCGGTTTTTTGTTCGCAGCATGTCTTCAATTGTCTTGGCCAGGGCGGATTGGTTGTAAATGTCCATGGCATCTTCATACAGTCTGTATAATTGTTGGAGTTGTTTGCCAGATCCGTTGCCTTTTCTTGAAGTTTGCGACTTTTTGCTGGGCGTGTAATGATCTGCACTTGTTAACAGTCTGGACCCAGGGCCTTTGATTGAGAGGCTCACCATCGCCATCGGTAACCTGCATCTTCTTTGAGTGTCGCATCTTTACTGAAGTACTGTTTGTATTATCTTGTATTTGTAAGACTGAAATTTTGACGTTTTAGACAATTCAAGAGATGATCTTGGCTGTTTAGAAGTGATTGATGATTGTGGCAAGACTGCTTCTATTTAACAAGACCACCGGGCATTCATCTTTTGTTGTATCTATCTGCGACATGACATGCCTATTCTGTATCTTTCATTGCGTGCTCGGTGTTCGGTCTCTTGTTGCGCCTGTCAGCAAGACCTTTGTAATCCTCTCGGACAAAGTTGCCGTCCGCATAAGCAGATTTTGATGGAGGATGGGTTTGACAGCAGCTGCAACAATCAGACCAATTTCTAAGCTACCGGCCGCTAACCAATTTCGGGTCAATGTTACAAATCGAAGAGGATGACAAAAGCTTCGTCGACGACAAACAAATCTGGGCTCATTGGTGGGATTGACTCATTGAGCCGGCTCGGTTTGATGAGATGTCCGGAATTGAATTGGCAGAAAAATTGAGTTTTGACTTTTCTCTCATTCTTCCATTTTCCGACAGAGACCCATCAATAATTCTCGCTATTCGAGATGGCAGATTCAGCAGTCAGCCTCTGTCACTGAGCGGACGATAAGTCATCCACGATAAGAAATGGATAACACGGCTACCGGCTCACATCTGCAGCATCATTATGGCTATTCGGCAGGTGAGTCACTTTGAATCATCAAGATATCATTGCTATAATCTCTTCTCGTATTAATTGTGACTCACGCGATAAATTTGACTTCAATCCTCCGAGCCATTGCAGTTGCGTACCTCGGACATTCCAAAGTCCGACGTTTCCACTCGCCAATCTCGGCGTCTTCGCTCACTCACTTCCCCGAGCATTCGCATTCGATTCCACGGACAAAGCTCTTCCTTAAAACTACGAAGCCAGCTTACTTAATGTAATACTTCTCGTCTTTCACATTTTAAATGATTGACGAGGTTGTAAACGTCAAAAGAGCTGATCGCACGAGTCTTGTTCGGCTAGAGACGGAGACGAAAGATACTTGACTAACATGCTCCAGTGCGAAAAAACACCAGTAGATGTTAGTGTCGCATCACCACAAATGTTCACGCAATCTGGTTCATTGAGTTCATCAGAAAGCAATAGCAGCGGAAGTTCTACTACAATGATCGCACAACTGAACCATATACCATATCCCATCAATCTAATGTCTATATATCAATGCCCTTAGCTAAACCGGCTGTCCGCCCACGGAACCTTCATGCCCATAAACGACGACCGCGACGACTTTCTCACCGGCTCTTGATTCTGCTGTCCGTAGTTCGCAGGTCCAGGCGGCGCATAAGGCACAAAACCAGGATCTGGAGTAGTCTGGCTCGGCGGCGCATAAGTCTCTGGAGGCGAAAGCGAAGGAAGGTTCTCTGGCGGAGGAGTCTGTTGCTGCATCGGCTGATACGCTTGGAATGCGTTCGCCAGTGATCCAGGAGGAGTCGAGTGTCGCACGTTCTCTCCAGCCCCTCCAGGTTGATATGGTCTGTACATAGGAGGCTTAGCACCCGTGACGGGTTTCCTCCTTATAGGTCCCTTCGACTGTTCATGCGTCGGTGTGATCAGCTCGGACTGACGTTTGTACAGTGGGTTTGGACTGAAGTCGAGGATGTCTTGAGCAGGGCTGTATAGATCTGCGAAAGAGTTGGATGAAGGGCCAGATGGCATGATAGATGGTCTCGTTATGGGTGAGGCGATATGGTGACCTGGGGTATCCTCCACCACGATCTTCTCAGAAGCAAAACTGACAGATGGACCAGCGTTCTGAGTTTGAGCCTCGGGCGATGTTGGTTCGTAGATTGAACTTCTCCTACTCTCCTCGTGCACCGGCTTCGGGTCATCGTAGTTGAGCTCCTGCTTCTGGTTCTGCACGCTTCGAATCACTGCAGTGATGGCATACATGGGCAAACCGTT